>PVJN01012963.1:19985-43686 GCA_004026805.1 Lasiurus borealis | reverse complement strand
AAGTCATTTTGCTTTTAGAAACATTGAAAAAGTTGGTTACTTAGTTTTCCATTTTATTAATGTTCATGTAACCCGGTAAACTGATAATTTTGATACAATGTTAAAAAAAAACCCGGGAATTTGAGTTTTTTTCCAGTTTTGGGACATTGCGAGTAAAAAGCAAATTACGGTCTCCCTTGATTTTATGCAGAAGAAATGTTGAATTAATAGTTTTAAACCTTATTTTGTGAAAAGTCTGTGTTGGCCCTGTCATTGTCCATAGGTCATTAAATCCAGCCTACCCTGCACTAATAATGTAGCTGGCCTAGGCCAATGGTCGGCAAACTCATTGGTCAACGGAGTAGCAAACTGGGGCTCGAGAGCCGCAGTTTGCCGACTATTGGCCTAGGCCCTACATGTGAAGGCCCTAGGGAAGTGCAGTATTTCTCTTTTTTAAAAATTTTGACTAATGTAAGAAATGCCATGTTTTGGAAACCTCTCAGCTAACTACTTCTTGGTTTTAAAAGTTCTTTAAAAAAAAAGATCTAATTATGTGACCAGAGAGATTACTGACTTATCTTACTTAAGATAAGTGGGTTGAGTGACAGGCAATTTGAATGAGGCCAGTCATGGGCCTAAAGGTCAGATGTTGGGAGCCTGCCCCTGCTTTCTGCAGGCACTGCCGAACTGCCAGCTTCCAACAGCTTGTCTGGGTGTCTTTTTGTGTGATATTTATTTGTTCTGTTCTTTTTTAAAAATAATTTTTTATTTCAGAGAGGAAGGGAAAAGGAGAGAGAGCTAGGAACATCCATGCCAAGGAAGAATCATTCACTGGCTGCCTCCTGCACTCCTCCCATGAGGGACCAAGCCCACAACCCAGGCGTGTGCCCTGACCAGGAATCGAACTGTTGACCTCCCGGTTCAGAGGTTGGTGCTCAACCATTGAGCCACGCTGGCCAGGCATCTTCTGTTCTTTTCTACCAATATGGCGGAAAAGCTGAATACTCCTGACGGTTGGCTCTGTGGATTATTGAGGCCAGGACATAGGCCTACAGCAAGATTCTAGTGCTCTGCTATTCCATTTAAGCAGTTGAATGAATGCTGTGTGTTTTTATTTTTTTTAAATATATTTATTTATTGATTTCAGAGAGGAAGGGAGAAGGAGAGAGAGCTAGAAACATCAGTGATGAGAGAGAATCATTGATTGGCTGCCTCCTGCACGCCCCACACTGGGGATCGAGCCCGCAACCCAAACATGTGCCCTTGGCCAGAATCGAACCTGAGACCCTTCTGTCCCCTGACTGACACTCTATCCACTGAGCCAAGCCGGCTAGGGCTCGCCGTGTGTTTTTAAATTGAAAGAGTGCATCTTAAATGAGTTGAACTTGGTTCCGTGTAAATTTTCACTACACATCCTGCTCTCCAGATTATCAAAGGTTATTTTTAAGGATAATTGGGAAGCGCCCCAAAGCGGGTAGACAGAGCATTGGTACATGGTCTTTAGATGTGGTTTCTTTCAGGCGCCGGTCACTCTGTGCCTGTGCACCTCTCCCATCGAGTGCCTTTTCCCATCAAGTTCAAGTTCATGGCCACTGGGTAGCTCCCGGAGGCCCTCGGCGCACGTTGCCCTGCTCTGCCGGCGTCTGTGTCTGTGCCCGGATTGCGCTTTGATGAGGTTGTTCACTTCTCTGAGCAGGAGACGCGCCCAAGGCTTTGTGGCTTCTGTGAGTCTGTCACATGTTGGCTGAATGACTGTTTGGTCTTTTGTGAGAAATGTCTTTTTTTTTCTTGGGTCGTCACGTATTCTGTCAAACGCCTAGGTCAGCGGTTCTCAACCTGTGGGTCGAGACCATTTTGGGGGTCGAACGACCCTTTCACAGGGGTCGCCTAAGACAGCGGAAAACACCTATTTCCCATGGTCTTAGGATCCAACACACCGCTCCTCCGTGTAGCAAAGTGTAGCAATGTAGTTTACTGTTGTCCTAGGAAGACTGTTACCCATGCTACACCACGATTCAAGACAAAATTTCATTTATTTGTGATTAGAAATAAACATTTCACAATCTATAATTACATATTGTTTTTGTGATTAATCACTATGCTTTAATTATGTTCAATTTGTAACAATGAAAATACATCTTGCCTATCAGATATTTACATTACAGTTCATCACAGTAGCAAATGACAGTTATGAAGTAGCAACGGAAATAATTTTATGGTTGGGGTCACCACCCCATGAGGAGCTGTCTTAAAGGGTGGCGGCATTAGGAAGGTTGAGAACCGCTGGCCTAGGTGGTACTGTAGTGATCATCTTGCTTCGTCCCCCGTCCCATCTTCCTTCCCTTGTGTCCCAGATGCCCCAAGTATGTATTCCCATGGTCGCTGCATTGCTGGTCTTTCCCCTGAATGGGCCCTTCATTTTGACCAGTGAAGCAAAGCAAAGTTCCTGCCTTGTTAGATCTCGGTTTTTAGAGTGACTGGCATTTGAGCTGACCTAGTTGTTGGGATTGAATCAGTCATTGTTTCTAATTTCGCGAAGGTTATTAAATATCCTCTGAGGTTAGCTTTATTAATATTGATGCCTCTTGGCTTTTGTTTTTCCTGAAGCGCCCTCTTTGAGCTCTCCTGGGCTTTGTTTCCTATAAGAATGAAAAGCTGAATCCTGCAGCGGGAGGGACAGATGCTGTGCCTGGAAGAATGCAGAGGCCGGGGGGGCCTTCAGGAGAGTCAGTTGCATCAGAAGGTGGCCATCTCTTCTTCACGTCGCAAACCCATCAGCGGAGCTTCTCTGCACTAGAGAAAGCATTTTTTCTTTGTGAACAGAGGGTTTGTACCCTACGCCGCCACCTGCTAGTCTTACTTATTCCCAGGAAGCCTCCCGTAACTTCCAGTTCCTGCTCATTGACTTCACTTGAACGCCTGAAACATGTACAGTGTGCCTCACGAGGTTGTTTGGGGGATTAGGTGAGAGGCCGGGTTGAGAAATGGTTATTCTCTGTGTTTGTAAGGAAGGGAAGGGCTTCTGCTCCACAGTGGGGGTGGGGGTGGGGGTGGGGATGGGGACAGGAGTGGGGCTGGTACTGGAGCGAACAGTTTTACATTTTTGGTTGCTGTCTCCATCCATCCGTGAGCTCCCTTGTCGTCATGGGAGCCTGTTAGGATTAAGGACCTGACTGTCCCTCCATTAGGGCCCGATTTACTTATGATTTTAGAGAGGATGGGGGTAAGACAGAGAGAGAGAGAGAGAGCGAGAGAGAGAGCGATAGAGAGACAGACAGAGACAGACAGAGAGAGAGAGATGTCAGAAACATCCATGGGTTGCCTCCCGCATGTGCCCCAACCGGTGATTGAGCCCACAGCCTGGGTATGTGCCTGCACCGGGAATGGAACCCAAGGTGCTTTGGTGTACGGGACGATGCTCTAACCACCTGAGCGACACTGGCAGGACCCCCCACTTAGGGGGTACAGGGGGCAGGTGCCGTCCTCTTTTCTTGCCTTCTCTGTCCCTGCAGCCTTGGCACTCCGGTGCGCCGGGTGGAGCGGAGAGCTGAGCTGCTTTGTGTTCTAGGCGCTGCGGAGAGCACACAGGGGGTCTGCTGGGGGCAGGCCGGCCGGGTCTGCGCTCCCTGCCTCAGCTCCCGCCCTGATTGCACAGCCAGCTGCCGGGGTGGTCAGCTTGCCCTTCCTTTGGGGGCTGCTTCCCTCACTTCACCACCCGGGAGGCGGGGAGCCCCGCGTCGGCCCACCCTCCCCAGCCCTGCTTTTGCGTTAATGAAGCCGACCCTCTGCGCCCCATGTGGCTCCTCCTGTCTGTGCAGCTCCTAGAGCCCAGGTGATTGACAGGCATCCCAGACAGCCCCGGAACACACGTGATGACACGTCTTTGTTGAACCACGAAGACGCTCTCCTCTGTCGGTGTGACAGTTCTCCCCTGCAGTGCCCTGCTCTCTGCTCGGAGACCTGATGTTTCCTGTGCTGGCAGGTCACACTCCCTAGACAGGGCCTGGGGCAGGGCTGAGCCAGGTAGGAAGCGGACTGGTTATTTTTAAAGATTTTTTAATATATATTTTATTGATTTTTTACAGGGAGGAAGGGAGAGAGATAGAAAGTCAGAAACATGATGAGAGAGAGACATCTATCAGCCGCCTCCTGCACGCCCCACACTGGAGATGTGCCCGCAAGCAAGGTACATGTCCCCAACTGGAATCGAACCTTGGACCTTTCAGTCTGAAGACCAGACCGACGCTTTATCCACTGAGCCAAACCTGTCTTGGCCAGACTGGTTATTTTTAAAGGACTCGAGAAATTCTGTTGTTTCTAAATCGATTCCTGGCAAAGTGCTTTTTTTTTTTAGGTTTTTATGCTCTTCGTCTTAAAATGTGCACTTTAAGATGAGCATGTATCATTTTCCCACGTGACTTTTCTGGCACAGATATTCCTGTCCTCTGTATCCAGCTCCTAATTCTTTCCGGAAAGGTGTGGTGGGGGCCAGAGTGGGCGAGGGGCAACTCTCAGGATGCAAAGCGAATGAAGGAAAATGAGAAAACGTTTTCAAGCTTTCAATGCCCCAAATCAGTGGTTCTCAACCTTTTTTTTTTAATGCTGTGACCTTTTAACATAGTTCCTCATGAATCATAATGTAAATATCTGTGTTTTCTGATGGTCTTAGGCTCTATAGCAGCGGTTCTCAACTTGTGGGTCCCGACCCACAGGTTGAAAACGGCTAGCAAGATTGCCTAAGACCATCAGAAAGCACAGATATTTACATTATGATTCATTAACAGTAGCAAAATGACAGTGATGAAGTAGCAGCGAAAATGATTTTAAGATTGGGGGTCACCACAACATGAGGAGCTGTATTAAAAGGTCACAGCATTAAAAAAAGTTGAGAACCACTGCCCCAAACACAGAAAGCTGCCTACCACCTGACCTTGCCTTCTCTTTCCTTAGGCAGCGAGCATCCCCCTCCCCCAGGCCTGCGGTTCCCATGGCTCTTTCCAGCTCCCCCCACCCCAACCCTGACTTTGGCCTCTCAAAGAGGGAAACTATGGACTACGGGGAGGAGGGTGAAGCCGGTGGATGTTCCTCGTGGTGTGTGCCAGCTGTTTCCTCTTCTCCCACGTGCTGTTGCTTTCTAAGCTCCAGGCAGGGTTCAGGCTGCTGGTCTGAGCACATGGAAACCCGTAGAAAAGTTGCCCCCCGTAATGAGTGCAGACATGGCTCTCTATGTGCTGTTTACTATGGATAAGGACTCCCAGACACCGTTGCCAGCCAGGAAGGCCGGCTTGCGTGGAGAGGGAGAAGGGAACATTTTGTAGTTATTTTTTATCTTTGGCACTGAGTGCTTGAAAACATTTTTTTTTTCCGTTTTTCCTTCCCCCACATCATCTCTTAGCTGAAAATAGGGATTGTTACTGAGAGAGTAAATTAGTAAAAACAAAACAAGACAAAACAAAACTCCAATGTTTGTCTTTCGCGAGAGGTTTCCCGAAGGCCAAGGCTGCAGAAGCAGGGAGAACGTTGGAGGGGGGACCCGGAGTGGGACAGAGGTCCCGGGGTGCCGGTGGGGGCGGCGTGGAGTCCCAGGGGCACGCTGGAGACTGGGTCACGGGCCTCAGGAAGGAACTCCGTGCTCCAGACCTGCTGCAGCCCCAGGCACCCAGGCCCTTCCAGCTGCTTCCTTTGCTTTTGCGGATCCGTGCACAAGGGCACTTGCGAGAAGGGCAGGAGGGAAGGAAAACGGGAGCTGTGTCCAGCCTGCTCTTGGGTTGTGTGTGCCTTCCTGCTTCTGGGCGGAGTGGCTTACTGAGGCCACGCCGAGGCTCCTTCCTCCTCTTCCTCCTCCTCCTTTTATGGACATTCGCAGAGCATCCGAGGGACCGTTTGTGAGGAAGCAGGGCCGTGGCATTCAGTGCATGCAGGGTTGTGCAACCACACCTCTCAGTCAAGAGCTTCTGGGGGCGAGGAGCGCCTTCGGTGGCCGGCTTCCTGCCTGCGGGGTTGGCTGGGAATTCCTTTGCGAGGTTTTGAGACACTAAGGCAGGGCGGGAGGAGGGAAGGGCTTTTCAGGCCAGGCCTGGAGGTGCCTCCCTGTTGAGCACCTTTTAACCTGGCTGCAGCGGACACCCTCCTCCTCAGGGTTGATGTGAGGACAAAGGTCTGTCTGTCTGTGGCTTTTGTTAGTAAATGGGAGCCGGCACATAAAGAGCACAGAGAGGAGCACATGTGAGGACTGTGCAATTCCTGGTGTCTCTATGGGCTTTTTGGCACTTCATTTAAAAAATATATATATATTTTTTTTCTGACTTTGGAGAGAACAGGAGAGAGAGTTAGAAATATCAATGATGTGCCGAGACCAGTTTGGCTCAGTGGATAGAGCGTCAGCCTGTGGACTGAAAGATCCCCGGTTCCATTACGGTCGGGGGCATGTACCTTGCTTGCGGGCACATCTCCAGTGTGAGGCGTGCAGGAGGCAGCAGATCGATGTCTCTCTCTCATCGATGTTTCTGACTTTCTATCCCTCTCCCTTCCTCTCTGTAAAAAATCAGTAAAATATATTAAAAAAAAAAAGAATATATAGATGCATATATAATGGATGTCATCCTTTAAAAAAACAAAAAAAAGAAATATCAATGATGCGAGAATCATCCATCGGCTGCCTCCTTCATGCCCTATACTGGGGATTGAGCCAACAACCCAGGTGTGTACCCTTGACTAGAATCAAACCCAGGATTCTTCAGACCACACACTGACGCTCTAGCCACTGAGCTAAACCAACAAGGGCTTTTGTAAGTTTCTCTGAGCCAAACTGCCAGCAATTGCCAGGAAGCAGAAATCTCAATGGCTTGGGATAATGCTCCAGAAAAATGGCATTTTAAAAATCTGTTTTTGTACATTACAATCAAAGGAGGAGATGTGGGTGGGTTACATGAAACCCATTGGTGATAGATTAGAGATGGGAGAAAGCAAAGGGGGAAACCTCTGGGATTGGATAAAAAATAAAACGGTAGACATATACTTCTTTTACTTGGGTGGGTACCGGATAGTTCACAGTGGACAATTAACACGATAACACTAACAAGAAAGGAATTGGTGGTGTCTGGTTGTGCACTGAGGGGTCCGGGAAAAAGAGAACTTACAAGTTACCCAGATGTTTCAATGATAAAAGACAACAAACTCAGTTAAGGTAGAGATTCACCTTGTCAGGGAAGATAAGAGCCTAGGACGTGACTACCTACCATAACTGCTTTTAGTTAATGTTTAATTTCAGACAGTCCTTTGTGGTTGCTCTAGGTCAGCGGTCGGCAAACTCATTAGTCATCAGAGCCAAAGATCAACAGGACAACGATTGAAATTTCTTTTGAGAGCCAAATTTTTTAAACTTCAACTTCTTCTAACGCCACTTCTTCAAAATAGACTCGCCCAGGCCGTGGTATTTTGTGGAACAGCCACACTCTAGGGGCCAAAGAGCCGCATGTGGCTCTCGAGCCGCAGTCTGCCGACCACTGCTCTAGGTCTTTTGAGTTTGCAAGACTGCCAGGCAGGCCTTCCCTACGCTTGGCAGGTTAGCACGTGGCCCCTTTTGTCCACAAATACATGGCATTGGCCGTGGGAAGCTGAGCAGGGACTTGGCTGATGTAATTGTTGATTCTTGTGTATATGGAGTCTGGCCACATACAGAGAAATTCACTTGCATGTTTGAGTAATTACTGAAAAAAACTGGCTTTTGATTTTCTGGGAGGAAAATAGGATCATACTGAGAAAGACTGGCCACAGCTTTGAATTTGCTTGATTTAGGTGAGTAGGTGGAAAGTAATACCCAGATCATTCCTTGCCATTGATTTTCAGTTTGGATCTTTTGTTTTCCAGAAATCTCAGGCAGATCTCAAACTAGGCAGGATGCCGGGATAGGAAAGCGCATGGTATCTGAAGATTTCTAAAAACTTCCGAAACGAGTCAGCTCTTTGAGGGAGGGGGCGGTGCCTTCTCTTTCAGAAGGCTTTACATTTCTCAGCGTTATTTACGGGTTTGCCTCTGTATCGAGAGGGATTGAAGTCATCAGTGATTCTGAGCACCAAAGACTGCGTGCACACCGACTCCAAAGGCAGTATAAGTTAAATTGGATCCTGTCATCAGGAAAATGTATGGCTGCTCCTTACCTCTTTCTTTGATGAAGGGACGCGTTGTTGAGGTGGCTTTTCATTCTTAGCACATAAAATGTTGAGAGAATTAAAGAGTTAATTTTTCTTAGATCCGCCCCACTGCTAAAACGATGCATATAAATGAGATGCGTATAAATGAACGTAGTATTATTAATACATTGTTATGGTGCTAGTGAATTTGGGTTAGTAGAGCAACCCTCCTTCCTTCCTGATTTTGAAAAGGGGAATTTAAAAAAAAAAAGAATGGAGAAGGAAGAGATAAGATCAGAAAAATGATATTTCTCCTAGGGACTGTTTGGCTATCAGCTTTATTCTAGTTTCAATAAGATTCTTATTTTTCATGCCATAGGGTGGTTATTGTATTAACTAGAGGCCCAGTGCACGAAATTGTGCACAAGTAGGGTCCTTAGGCATAGCCTGTGTTTGCCGCTGCCTCTTGACTGCTCCTTGAGGTTCCCCCCGTGACTGCTCCATGAAATCACCCTCCCTACCCCACAATTGCTCTGCGAAACTCCGCCCCTCAACAGTCTCTAGTCCCACACACTGCCACCACCCCCTCATGGCAAGCAGCTCAGGGGCTGGGGGGGTGCGGGAAGGGAGGGACCGAGAGGTACTCCACGCATCTCCTGGTGACTGGTTGTTTGGTCGTTATGGCGTTATGACCACTGGGATTTTATTATATAGATTATCACACCTGTCTGTCTAAGATTGGAGGCTTGGGGGAAAACATGAGAGTCAGTGACTGTTGAGTTCTCATCATATCCTAGACACAGCTAAGTGCTTCTTATGGACGATCGCATTTTTTTTTAATATATTTTACTGATTTTCACTGAGTCGAAGGGAGAGGGATAGAAAGTTAGAAACATCGATCAGCTGCCTTCTGCACATCTCCCACTGGGGATGTGCCCTCAACCAAGGCACATGCCCTTGACCGGAATTGAACCTGGGACCCTTCAGTCCACAGGCAGACACTCTAGCCACTGACCCAAACTGGTTCCAGCTGGACAATCTCATTTAATCCTCCCAGCAACCTTAGGAGCTAGGGGTTAGCATTGTCCTTCCATTGCAAGGGCCAAGGCAAGCCACCGAGGCTGCGAGGGATGAGCCCCTTGCACGAATTTCATGCATTGGGCCTCTAGTCTTAGCTAATAAAGAGGGAGTATGATAATTGACCCACACACTGTTGCAAAAATGGCGGCACCCACAGCCAATAAGGAGGGAATATGCTAATTAACTGCCCCACCCTGAAAGATAGCAGTGCCCACAGCCAATGAGGAAATATGCTAATTAACTGCCACGCCCTCAAAGATGGTGATGCCTACAACCACAAGTTGGGGGCGCCCAGTCCCCTCAGCCCTGCTGGGGCAGCAGGCATGTGGCAAGGCTGGACCCACCCCCAGGTGGGCCCGGCCACTCTGCGTGCCTACCTCTGGAGTCCCCCACTCCCCTCAGCCCCCCAGCCGCCCACGGCTGGCCCAAGGCTCAGGCAAGCCTTAGATGTCGGCTTCCAGCCGCCCAGGGCCGGTCCTAGGCTCAGGTAACCAGGGCCGGCCGAGGCTTGTGCTGCCGGCAGTGGCAACAGCAGAGGTGTGATGTGATGTCACCTTCCCCTAATCACCAGGTCGCCTCCTGCCCCTGAGGGCTCCCAGGACTGTGAGAGGGGGCAGGCCGGGCTGAGGGGCCCCCCTCCAGTGCATGAGTTTTCATGCACCAGGCCTCTAGTTTCTATAAAAAAGCTCTTTCTTATTTGCGCGGTAGTCCTCCACGCTCCCCCTCACCCCCATCCCGAAGGGGAGTCATTGAGTCAAAGGCAAAAAGCCTGTGTAGGTGCAGCCATGTTTACGCTGCCTTTCGTGGGAGCACGCAATTCACTCTCCCACCTGTGAGCATGCATGATTGATTTGCTGTCCTTCCTCAGCATCCGACATCATCTTAAAAGCGCGCTAACAGTGCATGGAGAACCACGTCTCACTGGTGGGTCAAATTTCAGTCAAATGTTTTCCTCTGTGAATGTTGCCTGATGGTGCAGCTTCTTCTGTGAGTTGTCTGGCGGTGTCTTTCGACATTATTATCTTAGCTCTGTGTTTTTAATCACAACGATCTCTTCTAATCACAGAGTTCAGTTTATATGGATGCTGTGTATTAAAGGTGATAACCTTTTGTTTATCAGATTTAAGGTGTCTACTTTCTAGCTTATTTGCCTTTAAAAATACGTTTTTATTGATTTTAGAGGGAGAGGAAGGGAGAGGGAGAGGAAGAGAGAAACATCAATGATGAGAGAGAAGCATTGATTGGCTGCCTCCTGCACACCCCCTAGTGGGGTCAAGCCCACAACCTGAGCATGTGTCCTGACCAGGAATTGAACCAGTGACCTCTTGGTTCATAGGTCAGTGCTCAACCATTGAGCCATACCTGCCAGGCATTCTAGCTTATCTGCCTTTTTAATGTTTAAAAAACTTACGTTTTGAAGTTTTAAATTTCGTTGGGTACAAGTTATTGATAGCTTCCTTTATGATTAAATGAAGTATTATTCTAAATTCAGAGATGAAAGAGAAGGAATCATACAGTGTACCATAATCTTTCCATCCATATAAACTTGACTGACAATAAAAAGTACCATTTGTACTTGGATGGTATTCAGAAGCAAAAGCATATCTTTCTTAGTCCCTCCTTAGGTCTCTCTCTCTCTGTGAAATGTTTCTTGTGAATTTCTTGTCGTGGGGAAAAGAAAATATATTTGCATATATTTTAGCCTGAAATAGAGCATGCATAGTCATTGTTCTGCGCCTTGCTATTGGTCACTTAAAATATATTTTCAAGATGCTTCCATATGAACAGTTGCAAACCTATAGATAATCTATAATAATAAAAGCGTAAGATGCTAATTAGACTGGATAGCCGAACGGACCTTCCAGATGTCATTCTGGACATCCTTCTGGATGAAGCCGTCTCAGCAGAGGCTGAGGCACAGGCAATTAGGGGCGATCAAGCAGGCAGGTGAGCAGTTACGGGTGATCAGGCAGGCAGGCAGAGAGGTTAGTGGCAATCAGGCAGGCAGGCAGAGTGGTTAGGGGCGATCAGGCAGGCAAGCAGGTGAGCAGTCCTGGATTGCAGGGATCAGGCCTAAACCAGCAGTCGGACATCTCCCAAGGGGTCCTGGATTATGAGAGGGTGCAGTCCTGGCTGAGGGACCTCCGCCCCTGTGCACGAATTTTGTGCATCGGGCCTCTAGAGTGTGTGTGTGTGTGTGTGTGTGTGTGTGAATGTGTGTGTGTGTGTGTGTGTGTGTGTGTGTGTGTGATCATAGTATTTTACAAATGGATGTACTGCTTACTTAGTCCTATAGTGACAGGCCTTTGATTCTTTCAAGATTCTTTTACAGATTTTAAGCTGAGCAAGCTCTCCGCTTTCCAGAATTTTGAGAAACAACCTTATTTCCTTTGAGGTTGATAATCCCTCCCTGTGCTCAGAACACTGTTGTGGTGCCATTAGAAAAAGACAAATGACTGAGTCAAAATGATGGGACTTAAAAAAAAAGGGGGGCTTGGGAGTTATAAAAAAAGCTTACCTTTGTGATTTAAAAGAAGCGTAATCTTTGCAGTTGGCTTTTGTGATGCATATTGGAATAGCACTGTTTTCAGCATAATTATGCATTTCACAGCTTAATTCATCCATTATAACGGGATGTAATGTTTACACACAGCAATAACTACAAATCTTACATGCCTGCAAACAAATGTACTGCTGATTACAACAAGACAGCGGCAGATAGGCCGATGCTGTGTGGAGGTGAGACATTAGTGAACAAGGATGGATAATGAGCTGCGTTCCACTGACTGGAAGCCTTGTTCCTGCCTTTGGCCCCGGGAAAACCCGCCGGAGCCAGTGGGGCGGCTTTTTCTCCTGCCCCGCAGCCAGCCTTCAGAGTCCACCCCGTTCTGTTTCTAGGCTTCAGCTGGGGAAGGAGCTCAGGAAATGTGCCGTGGGTGGATCCCGGGACCAGCAGAAGTGCAAAATCTAAGAGCTCATCTGCACTCTTTGCTCTTCAGTGAGTGTAATGAGTAAAGAATGGGTCTACCCAGCTGGCATGGCTCAGTGGTTTAGCGTCGACCTGGGAACCAGGAAATCACGGTTTGCTACGCAGTCAGGGCATATACCTGGGTTGTGGGCTCAGTCTTCCAGTAGGGGGCGTGAAGGAGGTAGCTGATCAGTGTTTCTCTCTCTCTCTCTCTCTCTCTCTTAAATATTTTATTGATTTTTTACCGAGAGGAAAGGAGAGAGATAGAAAGTCAGAAACATTGATGAGAGAGACATTGATCAGCCGCCTCCTGCACGCCCCACAGTGGAGATGTGCCCGCAAGCAATGTACATGCCCCCGACCAGAATTGAACCTGGGACCTTTCAGTCCTCAAGCCCACGCTCTATCCACTGAGCCAAACCGGTCTCAGCTCTCTCTCTCTTTTTTAAAATATATTTTATTGATTTTTTACAGAGAAGAAGAGAGACAGAGTGTTTCTCTCTTATCGTTGATGTTTCTCTCTCTCCTCCTTTCCTCTCTGAAATCAATAAAAATATTTTTTTTAGTAAAAGGATGGGTCTAACCCAGCCCACTAAAATGTGTTTGACTTGCAAAAAAGGTAAACAATCAGATCCTGCTAGAGTGGCTGTTGTGTTTAAAATAGGTTATTCAAAGCTAACCAAATCCCCCACCAGATTCTTGGAGAAAAGGGAACTACACATAAAGCCTCCATCTCCTCCTGAGTGTCCAAATCAATGCAGACGGTAAGGAGGAAAGAGCAAGCCACAGTTTGTAAATATGCTCTGAAGAAGATGTCTTTATTCTGGGCTTCTCTTAATTCACCTGGGCCACATCTCTCTGCCTGGCGTGGCTGCAGTGCCTTGGATTCAGGAGGCTCCTTGCTTACAAATGGCATGAGAAAGAACTAAAGAGAGACACGTGAATTTCCCAGCACGCGGTGATGCCCAGGACTGCCCACTGGTCTGTGAGAGCCGGGCCGCTTTGTGCCCAGGGCACAGTAACAAAAACGGGACGCGCAGCCCCTGCGGCTGCAGCCGTCCCCTCCGCTGACACCGCTCGCTCCCAGATGGCTGCCCTGGCTGTGCCCCTCTGGGTGCGGGCAGGTGTTTCTTTTGAGTTTTCCCTTTTATTAAGCCTCTGTGCCTGCGTGTGCCCTTTCTTCTCCCCAAGAAAAACACACAGGTGCACACCGTCTGGTTCCTCTCCTGTCGTGTGCACTCCTCCTGGTTGCTACAGTCTTTCCGTCTCTTTCTCTGGGCGTGGGCAGAAGGAAATCGCGCTTGTCTTCTGTGTGGTCGTTTCGGGAACTGGCATTGGAGACGGTTGGGCCCAGCCAGCCTCCTGGCCGCTTCTTGAGGACGGTTTCGGGGCCTCCGAGCCTTGTCTGTGTGACACGGCAGCAAGAGAAGACCCAGCTCGGCCTGTGTGGCTGGGTAGTTGAGCGTCGACCCATGAACCAGGAGGTCGGGACATATGCCTCGGCCGCTGGCTTGATCCCCTTAGTGCACTGGTCGGCAAACTTCGGCTCACAAACTCCATGTGGCTCTTTGGCCCCTTGAGTGTGGCTCTTCCACAAAATGCCACGGCTTGGGCGAGTTTATTTTGAAGAAGTGGCATTAAGAAAAGTTTAAGTTTAAAAAATTTGGCTCTCAGAAGAAATGTCCATCGTACTGTTGCTATTTGGCTCTGTTGACTAATAATGAGTTTGCTGACCACTGGCCTAGGGGGACTGCAGGAGGCAGCCCATAGTTGATTCTCTCTCATCAGTGATGTTTCTCTCTCTCTCTCCCTTCCTCTCTCTGGAATCAGTAAGTACGTATTTTAAAAAAGAGGGAGAGGGGAGCTGATCCACAGAGCAGGGGTGGTTGCATCTGGCCGGTGAGCAGGGCTGTTAACGCTCTGTGCCTGAGCCAGGAACACAGGTACTGTTTCCAGGAAGCGATAAAGTGCGGGTGTAGCCGGCCCCAGGTGTTCGCAGAAAGGTTGTTGGAATACGCCCGCTGTCCCTCTTTACAGCTCATAAATCTCCTGGCTGATGGTGCCATTTGTGACTCAAGGCCCATTAGTTAACTCACAGGGGATAGGGGGAGGGGGAGGGGAGGATTTGCATTGAAGGCAGAGAGAGCCCCTGTAAAACCGGGAGGAAGCCTCACGTTGTTGTTTTTTGTTAGAAAAGAATCCTGTGTCTTTAGCTGCAGACAGACATTTGCTTTGGAAGGATCTGGTGGGGAGTTGGTGGCTTTGTTCTCAGCTGAGCACAGACACGCGCTGGCCTTCCAGGGACCGAGGCGCAGGAGTCACGCAGATCATGCTTGGAATCCGAGTGTGTAACTTCCGATGGTCACATATGAGTAACTTCCCTCCTCCTTCTCCTCCTCCTCCTCCTCCACCACCTTCACCCTAGGGAGTCCACGTGTTTCTCTCTGGAGGGGGCCGAGGACAGATGTCCTCTAGACCAGCAGTTGCCAACCCGTAGTCTCGGGGGTCTGAAAGGTTGGCGACCGCTGCTGTAGATAGAGACGCACAACACTGCCGGGAAGCCTTCTGCAGCTGCTTAACCAGCATCAGCTACAGCGGCCGTACATCTTCATCTCTGAGATCGAGGGGATCAGGGCGTGGTCCAGAAGCGTGGTCTCCGTTTCCTCATCTGTGAGCAAAGGCAGTCATTCTAACATCGCCCACACTTTTTTTTATATATATATTATTGATTTTTTTTACAAAGAGGAAGAGAGAGGGATAGAGAGTTAGAAACATCGATGAGAGACATCGATCAGCTACTTCTTGCGCGCCCCTTACTGGGGATGTGCCCACAACCAAGATACATGCCCTTGACCGGAATCGAACCTGGGACCTTTTAGTCCGCAGACCAACGCTCTATCCACTGAGCCAAACCGGTTTCGGCAGCTCCTACACTTTTGCCACTGCTGTCAGCCGCCTCTGATGATGCGGGGATTAATTGAAGGAAGGGATTGGATGCCGAGTGTCTGGAGTAGTTTTTGCCGTATGTTTAATAAATGGCAGCTCTGATCACCACGACCCCTGTTCACAGGTGAGGAACGCTGAGGCACAGGGGGGCCGAGGAACTTGGCCTGGGCACCACGGTCGATGGCAGGGCCCAGTCTTCCCACTCCGGAACCTCCGCTCTCTGGCACCGGCCTGTATCTGATGCCTCCTGGGAACGTGGTGGCTCTCCATCTGTCAAACATGGGTGGTCGGGTAAATGGAAAAGAAAATCATGTGTGTGCCAGGCACGTGTCTAACTCCGTGGACACATTGACTGGAAACCTGCAATGACGGGGCATTGGGAAGGTCATGGAGAGGCGGGCCCCGTCCCCGGAAGCCGCAGTCTAGGGAGGGGAGCGCGCAGCAGAGGTGGAGTTGCGGGCTGGGTGGTAAATGCGGGGATGAAAAGATCTCCAGGAGTCCTGAGAGGCCTGAGGAAGGGAGCCCGCCGGGCCGGGTAGGTGGGGTTGGATGCCTAGGAGCAGGCCTCCAGCAAAGTGGAGGTGATGCCGGGGGTCTCTGTAAACCACCGGAGCCATTGAACTTGGGATGCAGTCAGGGTGGGAGGGGGGAGGAGGAGGGTGCTGCAAATTACCGGGAATCAGCCATTTCCCTTGTATTTTTTAGCCTCTCTAACCTGTCAGCTACCTTTTTTTTTTCTTCTTTTCTCACTAGAACAGAAACTCATGGCAGCTTGGTATAAAGCTAAAATATTTTTTTGATTTGATGATTTTTTCCCCCCTCTCGCGTGAGGGGGAAATATTGGAGGGTCAAGTGGCGAAATGTCAGATTTACAGTGTCGACGAACACTCAGGAGCACAGCATGGAATGTGAAGGGAGTCAGGCGGACCACACTGGGCTAATTCAGAGGACACTGCGCAGGACACAGGCCCCTGGGCAGGTCCTGGGGAATGGAGGGGGCGCCCCAGGGGTCGTGGGGGAGAGCCCTGGGCCTGTGTGCTCTCTGACCTGCCAGGTGACCTCCCTGGGTTCCAGATTCCTCGTCTGCGAGGCGGCAAATTGCGAGGCGGAAAGCGTGTCTCTGTGATTTGTGATTTGAGTGTATGGGGTGAATTTGACCCTCAGTGACAAGAAAAGGTGGGGGGGGGGGCTTTTATTTTAAAACAAAGCAGGAGCGATGTGATAAGATCAGTTCCAGCCAGGCTGATCTGTCTTGCCTGCCCACTTAATTGGTTTGTTAGGGGTTGCTGAGCCACCGGCCTGTGATGGATACCCAGCGAATTGTAGCAGATTTATGGTGTCAGGTTTGTAAGTAATGTCATTTGCGGATAATAGAGTTCCCAATTTGTCCTTAAATTCGGAAGGGCCGCGCGGCAGAAAGAAGAGACTCTATGAATATCGAGTCGCCTCTCAGCACTGTAAAATATGGGAAGGGTAACTGATGCTGATGGCAGCTTGCTCGGAGTCATGCATTATGCATGCCGCGCGCCCCGGAGTTCTCCATGGCTGCGCACGTGGAGTGTCTTTTGTTCTCCTGATTTTTCGGTGGTGGTGCCGGTAAAAGAAGAGGTCACAGCACATCTATTGGAGAAATCTGTTCGGTGTAAGGCGATCTGTTTTTGCTGTTCCTCCTATTCAGGGAGTGGCTTTTGTGTGTGCTTTGTTTATTCATTATCGCGTTGGCCCCGGGTGGGGCGGGATGGGGGGACGGTGGGAGGGACGTCCTGTGATGTGAACAGCTGAGGTTCGGTCTAATGACCCAGCAGAACGCGGGCACACCTCTCCTGGCAGCTGTGAAGCAGTTCTGTCCTTGCCCCTTCCTCTCCCTTCCTGCGCCCTCTGCCTCTCCAGGGCAGTGGCCCCGCCGAAGATCCCCAGGCTCCGAGGGAAAGCAGTTTAGGCCTTCACTCCTTCTTAACCTCGTAAAGAGAAAGTAAAAGGGAATCAGATACAAAGAACACGCCCATCGTCTCTTCTTCCACCGCTTTCCTCTAGCCCAGTGGTTCTCAACCTTTCTAATGCCGGGACCCTTTAAGACAGCTCCTCCTGTGGTGGTGACCCCCAACCATAAAATTATTTCCGTTGCTACTTCATCACTGTCATTTTGCTACTGTCATGAACTGTAATGTAAATATCTGATAGGCAGGATGTATTTTCGTTGTTACAAATTGAACATAATTGAAGCATAGGGATTAATCACAAAAACAATGTGTAATTATATATTGTGAAATATGTATTTCTAATTACAAATAAATGAAATTTTGTCTTGAATCATGGTATAGCATGGGCAACAGTCTTCCTAGGACAACAGTAAACTACATGGCTACACTTTGCTACACCGAGGAGCGGTGTGTTGGTTCCTAAGACTATGGGAAATGGGTGTTTTCCGATGGTGTTAGGCGACCCTATGAAAGGGTCTTTCGACCCCCTAAGGGGTCGAGACCCACAGGTTGAGAACTGCTGCTCTAGCCTCTGGCTGCAGAGAGAGGATTCAGAACTACACCAGCAGCCAGCAGAAGAGAATTAGCGAGTGCTCTTTGTCTCCTCTCCCTCCCCCTTAGGTCCCTCTGGGAACGGCGTTTATGACATCAAAGGTGTCATTTAAAGTTCAGACACGGAGTCCTAATGGCTCTCGGTGGAAGCCGCGTGTCACGCTGCTCCGTGTAGTCAGTGGAAGCGCTCTGATGTGGAGGCGACAGCGATGACCTGCTTTGTGGGGAGGAGCCTCCCGGCAGGTGTCTGCCCGGCTCCTCTGGATTCATGAGAACGGGGTCCCAGCGATGGCAATGGCACCGTGGCCTGGGGGGCTCTCACCTTCTCCTAGGAGGCTCATTGGAGGGTGGTCAGAGGGAGGGGTCCCAGCAGCTGGGCGCGGCTCCGGAGGGGGGAATCCGCCTCTGTTACGAAGTCCACATCTACAGCTTCCCACATCAGAGTGCCAGGTCCCCGGCGTTGGAAAAGGTTGGGGCTGCCTTCTCAGGGGTGAGGATGGGTTCAGCTCATACTAGGTGAAAAGAATCTTTGCAAGAAACATCGTTTAACTTAGTTTGTCTCTATGATTAACTAAGAGCGCTACCCAGTGCTCCTGCAGTACAGAGAAATAGAAGAGCATTTAGGGTTCATGCACGGGAAGCCAGGAAGGGAATGTATTTGTGAATCCTGCCTTTGTTCAGCAGGGATTGGCCCAAGTGTTCAGCACGGCACGGTCACAAGGGGAGGGTCAGCAGGAATCTCCCCAAGTGTGTCCCCGGGTTCCTTGGTCGGGAAAGGGAGATGAGGCTGGTGTGCAGCTGCCATACGTTGTGAAATGAATCTAGACCAACACCTCGAGAGTTCAGAGAGAGAGAGAGAGAGAGAAAGAGAGAGGGTCCTTCCACCTGAATGGGTCTTGGAGGAACTAGAGTTTGGTTTCTTAGGTGGAAAAGGCAGGCTGTGAAGGAAGGAAGTCACGAATGGCCTTTTCTGCTAGAGCCAACATCGAATCCCTGGGCTCTGGCCCGGCCGGAGTGGCTCAGGCCCCATGCACCAAGAGGGCGCAGGTTTGATTTCCAGTCCGGGCACATGCCCAGCTTGCAGGCTTGATCCCCAGTAGGGGGCATGCAAGCCAATGTATGTTTCTTTCTCTAACTCCTCTCCTTCCCTCTCTCTCTAAAATTAATAAAACACAGGGGGGAAAAGCCTTTTTTAAAAATCCCTGCGCTTTTAACTTGTTAACTAAAAAAAGTGCAGTATTGCCGAAACCGGTTTGGCTCAGTGGATAGAGCGTCAGCCTGCAGACTGAAGGGTCCCAGGTTCGATTCCGGTCAGGGACTTGTATCTTGGTTTCGGGCACATCCCCAGTAAGGGGTGTGCAGGAGGCGGCTGATCGATGTTTCTAACTCTCTATCCCTTTCCCTTCCTCTCTGTAAAAAATCAATAAGATATATTAAAATAAAAAAGTGCAGTATAGTAGTTCACAGTTTTGAATTACCATTAGCCCATTAGGCACAGTAAGAGATGAACAATAATAGCTAATGATAAAATAGAACAATGTCAACAACACATTGCAATAAAATTTATGTGTATGTGCTCTCCTCTTAAAATATCATCATGGACTGTACTCACTTTTTCACTTAAAGGCTTATCCACATTGCCAGCATTACTCCTGTTACACTTTTGGGCCGTTAGTGAGTAAAACAAGAGAGACTTGAACACAAGCACTGTGGTAGCGAGACCACTCCCCAGTCGCTGATGTGTGGGGAGTGTAGATAGCCTGGATACTCTGGACAGAGGGATGGTTCATGTCCCACGTGGGATGGAGCAGGAGGCCCTGAGATTTCCTCGTGCTCCTCAGAGTGTTAGTACTTAGGAATGGTTCATTTCCGGAATTTTCCACTTACTATTTTCAGGCCAGATTATGATAGGCTGCGATAGGTAAGTGAAACAGTAGAAAGTGATATCGTGGCTGTGGGAGGCTACTGTACACATATATGTATGTTTTTATTTAGACACTAGAGGCCGGATGCATGGAATTCATGCAAGAATAAGGCCTTCCTTCCCCGGCTGCCAGCACTGGCTTCCCTCTGGGACCCGGGACCCGGGCTTCCCTCACAGCCCTGGCGACGTCTGATCTAATTAGCATGTTACACTGTTGTTATTATAGATGACTTACTATGAAATGTGGTTGAGATTTCTGGATCGTTTGTGGCTGGATAAAAGAGAAGGAAGTTCCTAAGCCTAGAAAGTTCACGTACAGTATTTATTTCAAGGCGGAAGTAGTTGGTGTATTTTGGCCTGGAAGATACCTTGCTGTAGAGTCAGAGACCCAATAGGGATATTGAGTCAGAGGCAAACCTGTTTTATATTGGGTTTACTGTTTAATAGTTAAACCGGGGGCCTATCTGGAATTCTGGTTGTTATTCTTTTATGAACTTTCTGTCTAAACCTTTATTGTTTTGAATTGAAAGAGTGTGTGTGTGTGTGTGTGTGTGTGTGTGTGTGTGTGTTTCTACTTTAATGGACTAATTTTATTTGGGATTTGTACCCAATTTTTTTTTTTTTTAGAATTTGGCAATGCTTTCAAAATGTTTTCTTCTGCACTGCCTCTAAAACAAAATTATAGCCCTAACTATAATTAGGGTTCGATTCTGGTCAAGGGCACGTACCTTGGTTGTAGCCACATCCCCAGTAGAGGGTGTGCAGGAGGCTGCTGATCAATGTTTCTCTCTCATCGATGTTTCTAAGCTCTATCCCTCTCCCTTCCTCTCTGTAAAAAAAATCAATAAAATATATTTAAAAATAAAAATAAGACAAAATTATAAACCAATTGATGTTTCTTTGACCTAGTGAAGTTGTAAAAGTGTCTTCACTTTTCTGACTTGTTAAAGTATCTTATTTTGAGTAAGTCTCAATGTTGGGCCTTGAAAGATGAGAATTTGAGTCTACCTCTTTCTCTTTCTCACTGGGAGGTTCACCTTGGCTGTTAGGAAAAAGATGTAAACAAAACCATGTGGCTGCCGTTTCCCAGGTGCAGTAATCCACTGACCAATGCCCACCGAGGGGTTAATCCCAGGATTAAAACGTCCTGGCCACCATCCATTAACTTAACGATTTATCAGACACCATGAGAGGTCTGCCAAGTGCCAGCGTGGTACTCTATGTCGGGGATGCAGAGATGAATGGGCTGGGAACGGAAGACCAATTTTATTTTTTAATACCGGAAAATTGGGACTTTGTAAGTAACAGGCCACTCAGCTAATTATCCCATTTTCAGTCTTTAAAGGGTTGTCTTTGACATGAAGCATGTCCTTGGTTTCTCTCCATGGGTCCCAAAGTCTTACCGGATGCACTTGGCAGTACTGGATCATGCCCTCTTTTCCGTGGTCTAGCAGGAAATAGGAACGTACCACCTGTTTCTTAGCTCCCTGGCTTTCCCCCCCACATCCTGCCCTTCTATTGCTTTGGCTCCTGTGAGCTTGAAATCTGGGGAAATGGAGCAGCTCTGCACGAGGCGGTGCAGGTGCTCTTTAGGCTGGAGCCGCTTCGGTGCCAGGCTGTGCACATCATGCCTGCCCGAGGGACAGAAGGAGAGAGGAGAACGTGAGCCTGGGGCAGCAGGTCTCTCGGGCACTGTCCTGGCTTGACCCCACCTGACCCGTCTACTCCTTGCCCTGTGCCCTCAGGTGCTGGCTCAGAAAAGAGCTCCAAAAAGTTCGTTTTCCAAAGATGGGCCCCAGAATTGTCCTTTCAGAAGTGTGCTCATGAGTAGCATGTGGGAGTCCCTCATCTCAGCTGACATGGTGAGGATGGATCCGAAGTAGGCCACCCCTCCGAGCATGCTCGCTCTCAGAGCATGTGCGTGGTGGAGGTTGCATGGCAGTGCATGCAACTCCGTGTGTGTTCTCACCTGTCTCCTCCCATCTGCCCTGCAACTGGTGTCCTCTAGCTCCTCTCAGACGACCTTGACAGCCACTCGATTCTGATGGAAACCTTGGTGAGGGCACCGTGAATGGTGTTCACTGTTGTTTAGGCTTTGGGGTTGCACCGAAGATGGGGTGGCATAAGGACCCTTATTGAGCGCCCGTCGTGTGCACACCACATGGCTCTCGGCTCTTACGCGCGTTCTTGTGAGGTTCCCGGTGCCGCTTGGGGTTAAGGAAGGAGCTCCCTGACCCCTGGATGTGTCAGAAATGCTTTTGCTCTGGGTGTTACTCCTGAAGGGGGTGCTGTCCGGCCAGGGAGGAGCATTTGGAGCACTTGGCAAGGTCGTGAGTCGGGATTATAGAATCCGCAGGTTACAGAGGATGCTAGAGGGAGGTGCTCATCACGTCCATTGTCATTGGGAAGGCTCTAGGGATGGGAGGCTCGGAATTAGGATGTAATGGCTCCTGGGCCTATATTCCTGAAAGCACTTGGAAAACACCTCGCACTCTGCATGGTAAGCGGTACTGTGCTTGGCCAGGGCTGGTTCTCACCAGACAGAGAACTCCTCCGGGGAGTCAGCTGCTGCCGTGACTTACTCACCTTTGTTCTCCCAGGTCCTAGAGCCGTGGTAGGGTTGCCGGATGGAATAGAGGGCGCTCTGTTTTTGTGTGAAATCTGAATGTCAGAGAAACATCAGCTAAGTTGTATCCTAAATATATCCTGTGCCTGTGTTAAGTTTTAAATTTGGATAAGCAACAGATAACTTTTCCATATAAATGAGTACCATCCAGTCTTCAGATGTAAGTGGTCATCCTGTGTTTTTTACTTGCTAAATCAGGCAAACCTGTAGAAAGTTCATTACTTAGAAACTTAAAGAAAACAAAAACAAAAAACAAAAAAAAGGTACAGTGGTACTTTGAGATACGAGTGCCCTAACATACGAGTTTTTTTGAGATATGAGCCTTCGAGCAAGCGATTTTTGCTTTGAAATAAGAGCAACAGTTGAGATACAAGTAATCATGCGGATCGTTCAGATCGGTCGGCTGCACACGACCCACCAGTTTATGGCGACTCCAGCATCTCATAGTTTCCCATGCCTCAAGGTTATGGAACGAATTAAACTCGTATCTCCATGTACCACTGTATCTTATATAATAAAAGCCAAATATGCAAATTATTTGACCGGGAGTTTGGCCGCTTGCTGTGACATGCACCGACCACCAAGGGGCGGCACAGAACATGGTGGGTGTGGCGGTGTTGGGGGAAGGAGGGTAGTGAAGGCGCTGCCCGCCCTGATGGCCCTGAGAAGAGGGGGCCTGTGGCGGATGGTGGAGCAGGTGAGTGGGCGGCGCCAGGCCAAGGTGGGGGTGAGCAGGGACTGACCACCCTGTAGGTGGTAACGGGTGGCAGCGGTGGGCACAGGACTGCCGCCTGGCTCCCAGGGGCTGAGGGAGCCAGGCCGGGGGCCCAGGCCTGACTAATCACCTCGCAGACCTTGATTGCCCAGTTGGGGCAGCCCCCCGCCCGGTGAGTGCAGCCAGACGCACAGGCCAGGGTGCGGCGTGGAGCCTCATAGAGTGGCTGTCTGGTTGTGGAACTGTGGTTCCTGTTCTCTCGCCCGTGCTCTCCACCTTTGCTGGAGGGTGGGCAGGGGCAGGCAGGATGGGGCTGGGGGAGAGAGCTTCAGAGCGGGCTGTGGCAGCTGGAAGTCTCCGTGTGTGTGTCAGTGTAACTGTACATGCATGGCCAGTTATTATGATCTCTGAACGCATAATAACCTGGCCACTCGGTGTGTGTATACTGACACCCTGCATTAGAGACCGAAAGGGAGAGAGGAAGGGATATAGGGAGGGAGGAAGGAAGAGAGAAAGGGAGGAAAAGAGGAAGGGAGAGAAGAAAGGAGGGAGGGAGGGAGAGATGGAGGGAGGGGTGAGGGATACACACACACACACACACACACACACACACACACACACACATATACAGTGGTACGTCGAGATACGAGTGCCCTAACATACGAGATTTTTGAGATACGAGCCGTCGAGCGAGCAATTTTTGCTTTGAAATACGAGCAACAGTTGAGATAGGAGTAATCATGCGGATCGGCCGGCTGCACATGACCCACCAGTTTACCGCGACTGGAGCGTCTCATAGT
>PVJN01012963.1:0-19885 GCA_004026805.1 Lasiurus borealis | reverse complement strand
TATTAGAGGCCTGATGTATGAATTCATGCATTGGGTGGGGTCCGGCCAGCCTGGCCAGAGGGAGGGGACATGGGCAGTCGGCCAGCCTGCCTGCTGGTGGAACTCCTGGTCAACGGGACAATTTGCATACTAGCCTTTTATTATGTAGGATATACACGGAGTGGCCGGATTATTGTGCGTTCAGAGACCATAATGATCTGGCCACTCAGTGTAAATGTAACTAAGTGTGGGTGGATGTTTGTCGTAGGGAAAGGGGGAGGGAGGGGTGCGGTCAGAGGCTGAGCGCAGACACAGGCGGAGGCAGGCAGTTGCCGCCAAGAGCAGACCAGGAACCCCCGTCCTTTGGGTTACACGGGTGTTTTCAGGTCACCTTCCTGCCCACAAACCAAGTATTGGAAGTGGGGACCCATGTCCTTTTCCCAGAATGTAAATTGGACTAATTGGGGCTGAAAACAATCACGGCCTGCGTAAGAGGCCACTAGGCAGCCCTCCAATTAGAGCTTAGCACGGTGGGTGCACCCCGGGGTCTGAGGGCAAACAGAAATAGAAAGCTTTTTCTCTAGACTTGAGATCCGAATCGATGTCTGGGTATTAAGAGCATTGGTGGCAGATGGCCACGGAAGTTGGAATCCCAGCCTTAATGAAGGCTGATGGTGTCCTGAGAACACAGAATTAAAAAAAAACAAAAAACACACACAAAAAACCGCCCCTGGCTGGTTTGCTCAGGGGTTAGAGGTTGGCCCTCAGACCGAAGGGTCTTGGGTTTGATTCCTGGTCAAGGACATGTACCTCAGTTGCATGTTCAACCCCCAACCCCAGTTGGGGCCCGTGCGGGAGGCAACCAGTCCATGTGTGTCTCTCACATCGATGTTTCTTTCCCTCCCTCCCTCCTTTCCTCCCTCTCTCCCTCCCTCTTTTTCTCCCTTCCTCTCTTCCTCCCTCCCTATATCCCTTCCTCTCTCCCTTTCGGTCTCTAAAAATCAAAGGAAAAAGAATTTTCAGGTGAAAACTTAAAAAAAGAAAGAAAAAAACACACCAGTGTTCCCATCTGTTTTGAAGCCATTGAAACCAGCAGGTGCTAGATACAAAACCCTGCGTGGTGTGTTAAGTCACACTGATGCCACGTAATGTGTCCGGCAGTTCTGAAACCTCAGCTCCCTGGAGGGGAGAGGGTTAGGTATGGGGGTACTTCTTGAGAGGAAGCTGGCAGCACCCCTTCCCTGCGCCTCTAAAGCTGGGCTCTGCAGAGGTGTTCGGAGGCGCTCTCAGTCTTTTGGGAGATGCACTGGGTGAACGGGAACCTGCACTTCAACTTGAACTGCGCCCAGAGACAATCTTTCCCCTCACTGAGGACTTACTGAGGTTGGAGGTCGGGTTGAGGGTGCTGAGGTCTCATAGGCCGGAGACCCTTAGTTTCATGGGGGGATGGGAACCTCCTATTTCCCATTTGCCTTAGTTTAGCATCACTGCTAGTGTTCCGTTCAGAGTAACTTTCTGTATGTGTTTTTATTGGAAGGGTGTTCTGTGGTTAAAGTGCTCCTTAGTGAATGGAAAGGGAAAAATAAGGCAAGAGGCAGGAAGAGAATATTAAAGAACAGTTTTGCTTCCATCTGTCTTGAAATAGTAGATAAGTCCTGTAAATTTTGTGTTTTCTGGTCCTTTAACAACACATTAAAACTCCATTTGGGCCCAGCTCGTGCGGTTGAGTGTCGACTTATGAATCATGAGGTCATGGTTCGATATCCGAGCAGGGCATCTGCCTGGGTTGTGAGCTCCATCACCAGTGTGGTGCGTGCAGGAGGCGGGTGACCAGTGATTCTCTCTCACCATTGATGTTTCAGTCTCTCTCTCCCTCTCCCACTCTGAAATCAATTAAAAAATATGTGTGTGTGTGTGTGTGTGTGTGTGTGTGTGTGTGTGTAAAAGCCCAGCATCTGAAACAACGGAATGATTGGGTCACTATGAAATGTACTGCGGCAGCCAACCAGCCTGATCAGGACCCTGATGGGGCGAGGGGGTGGGGGGGCGCGGTGGCTCAATCTCCTGCAGCCCCTTCCCCGGCCAGGCCAGCCCCTGATTGGCCCCTCTCCCCATTGGGGACAGGGCTGGCTGACCAATCTCCTGCGGCCCCTCTGCCCCCCCTGGCCCAATCTGCCCCCAGTGGGGCTGGCCGGCTGGACCCCACCCATGGATGAATTCATGAACCGATCGGCTACAGGTGATTGGTTCCCAGGTGGTACAATGGTTGATGGAGCTGTTGTGTTGGGATGTGCTATATATGGAACTCGCTGGAAGGGGCAGTGGTGAGTCTGGAGATGAATAAGAGAAAAGTTCTATTGCGATTACCTGAGTGGGGAAGGGTTGTGTGGATTGGTGCGCAGTGCGATGGCCTGGGAATTCAGGGTCTGTTGATACTATTTCTACTAATAAACTCTGTGGCTTTGGACATTTCACCTCTCTGGTCCTGTCGCCTAATCTTCAAAAGGAAGGGTTGGATTAAATGGTCTCTAAAGTCTCTTCCAGTCCAGAAATTCTGCTATCCTTTGCACACATGCTAGGAAAGTACCAGCATCACAGGCCACCTCCCTGATGTGGGAAGTATTTTTGGTTGGGTATCAGCGAGAGTTACTCCTGCTATTAACACTTACAAAAAGCGGGAAGTCATTAGTGTGCGCTGTCACACCCAGGCTAAGCCATTTGCGTTCCAGTTCTCGAAAGAGAACCTTAAGTGACTCTGAACATTTACCGTGGGGTGTAGCTGAGAGTTAATAGTGTCTGAGTGCTAACTGGTTTAATAGCTGGTAGTTGCCGCTGGATGCAAAAGTTGACAATCGGATTTTTAGTGTGTGTTGCCTCAAAACCTGGTTAGGCAGACGTGGTGCATATAAAATTATCTTCACGAGAGCAGGCGTAGTATTAGCTATCAGGATTACTCATTAGGACTTCAAACTCTGTTAGGTTTAAGTACCTTAACCTCCATTGCTTTTCTAGAAGTGTCTGCCATCCTGAGACCGGGCTGCTGTGTGTCTCGGAGCGCTTGAGAAAAGCACATTTGTCACAGCGGAGTTTTCCTGGGTCACGCCAGGCAATCGGGCTTGGAGCTGTGAATCCTCTCAGGGTTTGGTTCCCTTTGAGGGAAAGGGAAAGGGAAGGGAGATAACGCTTGCCTTTGCTAGAAAGTAAAGCTTATCTCCCCCTACCTGTTTGCACTTTGAAGAAAGGGATCGTTTATTTATTCAGAAGCTTGGTTTTCCTTGACCACAATGCAGCAGCCAGTCTGCTGCTCCTTTCGTGCCAGAGGTGGGCTGGATTCTGAGGGAACCAGGAAGGTGTAAATATGCAACTGGAGTAATGCCTTTATTTATTTATTTATTTTTATATATTTTATTGATTTTTTATAGAGAGGAAGGGATAGGGATAGAGACAAACATCCATGAGAGAGAGACATAGATTAGCTGCCTCTTGCAGGCCTCTACTGGGGATGTGCCCGAAACCAAGGTACATGCCCTTGACTGGAATCGAACCTGAGACCTTTCAGTTCGCAGGCTGACTCTCTATCCACTGAGCCAAACCAGTTTCCGCTGGATTAATGCCTTTATAAAAAACCTACATTCTTCTTCCTGACAGAGAAAAATATATGTCAATATTTAGCAATGTGCAGTGCTAAATATATTTCTTTCGTATGTTACTTTTCTATATAATTATAGTAATAAACATTACCGACGATATGTATCAATATACACACATATCCTATCTAATAAAAGAGTAATATTCAAATTAGCCATCACTTTGCTACACCCACCAGCAAATTAGGAGTGAGTATGCAAATTAACCCCAACCAAGATGGCTCTGGCCATGGAGTGAGCAGGAGGGAGGTTTGGGTTTCCCTGGCAATGTAGGAAGCCAAGCTTTCCACACACTCTGGCCAGCCCAGGCCTCCATTCTAGGCTACAAAGTTTCAATTATAGAAGATAAATAAATCCCAGATACCAGGGCCTCTGCTTAGGTAGCCAGGGGGCATGGCTGGCCTAGAAACCACCACAGGCCCCTC
This sequence comes from Lasiurus borealis, assembly GCA_004026805.1. Taxonomy (NCBI): domain Eukaryota; kingdom Metazoa; phylum Chordata; class Mammalia; order Chiroptera; family Vespertilionidae; genus Lasiurus; species Lasiurus borealis. The sequence goes on along the minus strand of PVJN01012963.1, from coordinate 15,834 downwards.
GTTCAGGCTGCCCATGCCCCAAGGGAACCCCCACCCTGATCCGGGATACCCTTCAGGGCAAACCAGCTGCCCCCCCCCTCTGTGCACCAGGTCTCTATCCTATCTAATAAAAGAGTAATATGCAGACTGACCATCACTCCAACACACAAGATGGCCACTACAATATGGCCAGCAGGGAAGGACAATTGGGAGGGATCAGGCTTGCAAGGAAGGGCAGTTGTGGGTAATTAAGCAGGCAGGGGAGGACAATTGGGAGGGATGAGGCCTGCAAGGGAGGGCAGTTGGGGGCGATCAAGCCTGCAGGGGAGGGCAGTTAGGGGTGACCAGGCCTGCAGGGGAGGGCAGTTAGGGGTGACCAGGCCTGCAGGAGAGGGCAGTTAGGGGCAAACAGGGAGGTAGGGGAGTGGTTAGGGGGTGATCAGACTGGCAGGCAGAAGCGGTTAGGGGCAATCAGGAAGGCAAGCAGGAGAGCAGTTGGGAGCAGCAGTCCTGGATTGTGAGAGGGATGTCCAACTGCATTTAGCTATTCCCATGGGATTGGGCCTAAACAAGCATTCAGACATCCCTCGAGGGGTGCAGGTTGGGCTGAAGACACCGGGCCTCTAGTACATATATATGTCTATATACACAAACACACACATTCACATGATGTATGTTTACACACATATATACATGGGTGGATGAAGAGACAAAGCCCATGAATTCTTAACTTTTAGAGTTGTTTCAGAGAGCTGGATTATGTTTAGCCTTGTACTTTCACTGTGATAACTGGGGGGAAAGTGATAAATTCAGTCAGTTAGGAACTAAGGAAAGTAAATGGAAGAGTGGTTTGAAATCAGAAGAAAAATCTCTCATCATCAGAAAAAATAAAGAATGTTGTTTGACTTAACCGCTTTTCTCCAAACCAGTGTTGTGTGTGGATGGCCGACATTGCAATGTCTTTGATAAAAGTATTTCTGTGGACATTCAGTTCTAAGTTAATACTTAACGTGTAGCCTGTGGGCTGGTGGCTTGCTCCAGTAGTCTGCTTTTTTTTTTTTTCCATTTGTTTGCTTTTTTAAAAAAGTCCCAGTGTAAGTACAAAAAGCTTTTTCAGTTCTCTCTGTTGAGTATTTTACTATCCTTTCAAGATGATTATCCTGCTCTCTTATTACTAAAGGGCTTCCTTCACCTCATGCATATTTTAATATTTCAGTTTCAGACTTCATGACGAGGAGCCTGTGAGTCCCTCCCCCGAGTCCCATTCGCTGTTATGTATGTTGGTGTCTCCTTATGTTAACGGCGTTCACTTTTATCCCTTCGCTGGGAGTGGCGGAGGGAATGAGATTGGATGGCTGCTGCTTCGTTGTCTGTAAGCCTGACTGGCTCTGTAGGAAAGGAAGAGGGGAGCCACGCCCCCAGAATGCCTGGCGTGCTCAGCTGTGTGTAAATTGGGGCCATCATCCTTCCTTTGAAGAACAGAGGAGTGCTGCTGTGAGAAATGTGCTGGAAATGATTGAAGAGGAGAGGACGGCAGGACACAGTGGCTGTCTCCACCCTGTGGAGTCAGGTGGGGCATCCTCAGCCTCCAGCCCCAGGAGACTGGGAGGCCAGGGATTAGCCCAGCGTCCATCAGTAGGTGGCCCTGATGGCCAAGTCCCCAGCATTTGGCTCAGTGCGACTCTGGGTTGTGCTTTGTCCTTCCTCACCTTGGTCCTGATGGGGCAGCGTCCCCACAGAGGGAGGGACGTGTGTGTACGGCTGTATAGCTCCCTTGTTTGTGCCATACAAGTATCTGCAGCACTTTTCTCCTTTCTTTCTTTCTTTCTTTCTTTCTTTCTTTTCTTTCTTTTCTTTCTTTCTTTCTTTTTTAAAAAATATATTTTATTGATTTTTTACAGAGAGGAAGGGAGAGGGATAGAGAGTTAGAAACAGCGATGAGAGAGAGACATCGATCAGCTGCCTCTTGCATGCCCCCTACTAGGGATGTTGCCCGCAACCGAGGTACATGCCTTTAACCGGAATCGAACCTGGGACCTTTCAGTCCGAAGACCGATGCTCTATCCACCAAGCCAAACCGGTTTTGGCTGCAGCACTTTTCTTAGGCCTGAGTGTGGTGAGGCATGGAGTTGAGGTTATTCAGCAAATATTGCTCCACTCAGTATGCTCAGGGCCCTGATTGGACGTAGGCACCTGCTATTGGAAGTCACTGGAAAGGGAAATGTTCCCTTCCTTTACGGTGAGACAGAATTTTAGTCAGTACGTGTTTTCCGAAGGTCCAGGGTGTGCAAGGAATTGATTTCAAACTTAGTTGTACGTGTAGGATGAGGTGTTTTCACTTTAGTTCATATATGACAACTTAAAATAAGAGGTTGGTTTTATTTCTTAGTGAATAGCCAATTGTCAATAATGAATTCCTCTCCCAGGCTATAGTTTCTTTCTACGATTTAAATACATTCTGTCCACTTCCAAGAATCTTGTTCTTTCACGACGTTTCTCACGAGTGTATGGGAAACAAAAACCAAACACCCTGTCGCAGTTCCTTTCAGGGACAATAAAATAGGTTGATGACTGTGCATAAACCTAGAAAGGAGAAAATAAGTCACTTGTAATCTCACCAACTCTATGGTATGAGGGTTGGAGAGTCAGTGGGGGTTGCTGGGCTAAGGAAAATTTAAACTAAATATTTTCCAAAGACCCTGGAGGGTGTGTGGTGAGTAGACGGGGGAAGCAGGGAGGGAAGTAGGACTGGGGCAGGCGTCTGTCCCGGAAGACATTTGGCCCTGGGACTGCATACGAGCAGCGCAGCCAGGGAAGCTTCTAGATCTGGTGGGAGGGAGACCTACAGGGTTAGTGGACAGAACGGCTCTGGGTTCTGAGAGAGAGAAGTAGAGGAAGACGTAAGGTTTTTGGCCTGAGCAGCCGGAGGGAATTGCTGCTCTGGGAAAGACAGCTGGGATTGTGAGAGAGAAGTCAAAAGATGAGTGTGGGACCTGCCTAGTTTTTTTTCATGATGCTTGTTCTTAAAACCTAGTATTGCGCCTTATTTAACCCGCCCAGTGCTTTCCCAAAGGGATCAGTGTGCTTTTTTAAATAATAAATCTCAGGGCTACACTAACTTGAGATATGGAAACATGAAGGGATGGAAAGGAAAATTCGAGGTAAAGACCAGAAAAGACCAGTGAGGAGAAGGCACCGCCGCCAGGAGTATGATGCGGGCCCGGCCGGAGGGTCTTTTACAAGGCAACTTAATTAAACTGCAGGTTCCTAATTGAGACCTCGCTGCAGACAGCCTCGCAGATGTCTTTTACGGCCTTTTGTTCCCGTGTCTGGCTCCGGCTGCGTGTGCGCCCAGCTTTGGACTTGGCTACCTGACGTGCTGTGTCAAGGGGGTGGGGGGGAATTAATATTACTAAAAGGGAATATGATTTTTTTGGTGCCTCGTGAATCCTTTGTGATCGTGCCAGTATTGGCAAATGCTGTGATAAAAACACTTTTGTATTCTTTTTTTTTATGGAACTGTTTCTGACTCTATGCAGACTTAACTAGAAAACGTCATTATTTGTTCAGCTTACTCAGCCTGAGAAAGAATTGCAGTCGAAACAGAATGTGGAAGGAGAAAAAAAATCTGCTGTACCACTTTCTTTTGTTTGCCTGTGGATGGAAGCTGCCAGCTTAGAGCTCTATCCCTGGCTTTAAGGAAAAAAACAACCCATCTGCATTTAAGATACCGAGGGAAGTCACAGCTCAGTCGGTTTAGTTCTCAGTCCTCCCTGACTTATTTTCTCTTTTCATCTTTACCTTTTGTATGGTGGTGGTTTTTCATTTTACCCGTCTTGCTCTTTTAGCCGATAGCATTTGGGCCTTCTTACGTGACCCGGGTTGGAACTTAAATTTGCTTACTTAGTAGTGTTTGTGCAGCACCTCTGTGGGTGCAGGCTGGACAGGGGCGAGAGAGGGATGGGCCGTGCGTAGGAGGATCTGAGAAGGAGGCATCTGAGGCTGCGATCTGCCCTTCACCGGCCTCCTGGGTTATGACAGAGAAGGGGCAGAACCATAGCATCCCAACTGTGCACTTTTAGATGAGAAGCTGGTGCCAAGGCGTGCTCATTTTAAACAACGACAGGAGTGATGTAGGTGCCCGGGTGTAGTTTATTTGTAATTTTGTACAGACAGGACTCTTCAGTCTGCAGGAAGATGCTCTATCCACTGAGCCAAATGGGCTAGGGTCAGGCTTTGATGATTTTTAAAAAATATATTTTATTGATTTTTTTTACAGAGAGGAAGGGAGAGGGATAGAGAGCTAGAAACATCAATGAGAGAGAGACATCGATCAGCCGCCTCCTGCACGCCCCCTACCGGGGATGTGCCCGCAACCAAGGTACATGCCCTTGACCGGAATGGAACCTTGGACCTTTCAGTCAGCAGACCGATCCTCTATCACTGAGCCAAACCGGTTCTGGCGAGGCTTTGATGGTTTTTAACTGCACACCTTGCAGAGACCCAGGAGGGCTTTTATTTCCAGGAGCGATACGGAACACGATCCCTTCTGTCTTTAAATTCACAAAGTCTTACGTAGAGTTGCCAAAAGAGGACGGTATGTTTCCTCAAATCATGGAGCGGCATGAGGGGTGATGTGTTCTAGGACTAGACGAGTAGGATCAAGGCTTTGGCACTGTTCACGCCGAGAATACAAAGCGATGTGGGGTGCTCGGGGTCAGGGAGACTCGGGGGAACTGAGACAATCGGGACCAGGGGACTTCTTACCCCTGCTCTGTCCCGGCAGCCTGCAGCGAACACCTTACACCCTGTGGGCCTGAGCGTGACCGTCTCCCAATGCAGTGGTACCTCGAGATACGAGTTTAATTCGTTCCGTAACCTTGAGGTGTGGGAAACTATGAGACGCTCGAGTCTCGGTAAACTGGTGGGTCGTGTGCAGCCGGTCGATCCGCGCGATTACTCCTATCTCAAATGTTGCTCATATTTCAAAGCAAAAATCGCTCGCTCGGCGGCTTGTGTCTCAAAAATCTCGTAAGTTAGGGCCCTCGTATCTCGAAGTACCACTGTATAGGTCATTGCTAGTTCACACTGCCTCTTGCGTTGTTACTTGAGGGGCGTGAGTGAGTGTTTTGTAGGTGGCAGGTTCCTTTCCAGAAAATGACAGGAAGTATCTTCGTGCAGTTGACAACCAGTAAGTACCTTTTGCAAGTATCTTTAAGGAGATGTTACATATTTAGTTTTCGGATCTTTATCAGGGAGTTTTGCTTGGTGTGGTTGTCCTTTGTTTTTATTATTATTATTATTATTATTATTATTCAGGGTCAACTTAAGACATTTAAATTTTACTTATAATTAAAACTTTTTAATAACTCTGTTTGCATATACCATATTTTCTGGTGTATAAGATGGCTGGTCGTATAAGATGACCCCTAACCTTTCCAGTTAAAACAGCAGTTCTCAACCTGTGGGTTGCGACCCCTTACAGGGATTGCCTAAGACCATTGGAAAATGCAGATATTTACATCACGATGCATAACAGTAGCAAAATTTCATGGTTGGGGGTCACCACCACATGAGGAACTGTATGCAAGGGTTGCAGCCTTAAGAAGGTTGAGAACCACTGAGTTAAAATATAGAGTTGGGGATATACTCGCCCTTTAAGATGACACCCAGCGTCTAAGACAACCCCCGACTTTTGAGAAGATTTTCCCGGGTTAAAAAGTCGTCTTATACGCCGGAAAATACGGCACTATTCCAGTTGCTGTGCCCTGCTTAAAACAAGCCCCGTAGGAAGATAGGTGTTTGTATAAGCGAGGGATCAGGTGACTCCCGTCTGGGTGCCAGCACCTCGGGGGGCTGGGCCAGGCCAGGACCCAGGGAGGCAGCAGGAGCGTGACTGGGGAGAGCCCAGCGGGTTGTTTGGCCTCTTTAAGAGATTGCTCTACATCATGCCGCGTGTGCGAGCAGTTTAACTCGAGAAGCCTAGAAAATCCAGTAGAAAATAACATTTTCACAGTACGTTAAGCCGGAACAGACTATTTTGAGCTAAACAGGCCCTGGAGATAAACCAATTTAGCTTCTTGCTTTTTTTGCAGCTGTAAGGACTGAGGCCGAGCGTGAGGGTGCGTCAGGACTTTGTAGGAAGTCAGGGCAGCTCAGAACTAGAATCCAGGACCCAGTGCCTGCTCCTTGCCCTTTCCCTCCCTGCAGGAATGCTCACCCCCCCTCTGCAAAGCATTTCCCCAAATGCAGAGAAATACGCTATTACTTTTTAAAGCCAAGGTTTTAAAAGTTGTTTTTGTAACCTGGCCGGTGTAGGTCAGTGGTTGAGCATTGACCCATGAATTAGGAGGTCACGGTTTGATTCCCAATGTGGGCACGTGCCTGGGTTGTGGGCTCGATTCCCAGTAGGGAGCAGGCAGGAGGCAGCTGATCAATGATTCTCTCTCATCATTGATATTTCTCTCTCTCTCTCTCTCTCTCTCTCTCTCTCTCTCTGTCTCCTTTCCTCTATGAAACCAATAAAAACATTTAAAGGTGTGTTTTTTTTTAAAAAAGCTGTTTTTATAATAATTCATTAGAGCAGCATAATTAGTTGCAAGTGATAATTTATAGCTAACGAAAGAAACGGATATGCTCAATAAAAGCCATGTATTAATTAAGTTCTAGTCAGAACTCTGGAGCTAATTTAAGGGGGGGAGGGAAGCAGGATTTGTCAGGAGTAGAGCGAACCCCAGAGTCCAAGGAAAGGAAGCAAAGGAGAGGCTTTTTTCCTGGTGGGAATTGGAACTTGGGACTGATCTGTGTCTCTGTCCCTCCGTCCCAGCTTCTCTCTGTGTCCCCTTACCCAGGTCTTCTGGGTGATGGTACCCCTCCCCCGTCATGTCCTGTCTATCATTCTATTTGTCAGTCACCCTGACTCCCACCTCCATTCCTCTGATTGGTCCCCAGCCCTCTGTCTCTTGGTCCCTTGCGCCTACCTTAGTCCCTTGTCCCCTTCCTAGCTTCTGTCCTTCCACCTCAGGTGTGGTCACCTCTCAGTGCCATCTCTTTCTGTCCCCAGCGAGTCGCCCTGCTTTTCATTCTCCCCTCAGACCAGCCTGTCTGCTTCCGTCACTGCCACAGACTAATTCTGTCGCTCACCCCATTTCCCGTGCCCCGGGGAGCCTCCTGGTCCACCTCCTTCAGCTCTTCTCGCCGGGCCGGGCTCCTGCCACACTCAGGCCTGGGCTGTCCGTGGCCAGGTGGCCAGTCCTGCTGGAGGTGGGCGCGGGGTCCCGGGAGCCGCAGGAGGGCTGAGGAGGGCAGCCGCCTGGTGGGAAATACTGCGTGTGATCTCACTCAGGCCTCACCACAGCCGTAGGGATGTAGACACTCTCAGGCCTCGCCCCCTGAAAGCCATTATCTCAGGGCCTGGAGGTGGTCGAGCTGGGAGCCAGCATTCGGGTTGGCACTGCACTGACCCCCTGGGGCTCGCCTTTCTGCAGGGGGCCAGTTATTCCTCATGAGTCACAGTGGCCTCGTGCTGGGAGACCCCACTATCAGGTGCACCTGCTGTTTGTGGAAGTTACTAGAAAGGCACCTGAGCTGTCAGTATAGGCTCCACATCAGTAGGATTCTGTGAAAACCTTGTTTGAAACCCTGCATGGTACCTACTAACTGCTTCACATGCTTCGAGGCCAAGGAGGGTTTCTTTTTTTTTTCGTTTTTTTTTTTTCTTTTAAATATATCTTACTGATTTTTCACAGAGAGGAAAGAGAGGGATAGAAAGTTAGAAACATCAATGAGAGAGAGACATTGATCAGCCGCCTCCTGCACACCTGCTACTGGGGATGTGCCCTTGACCGGAATCCAACCTGGGACCTTTCAGTCTGCGGGCTGACGCTCTATCCATTGAGCCAAACCGGTTTCGGCTCTTTTTTGTTTTTAATACTATATTTTTATTGATTTCAGAGAACAAGGGAGAGGGAGGGAGAGACAGAAACATCCATGATGAGAATCCTTAATCAGCACATCCCTTACTGAGGATCGAGCCCACAACCCAGGCAGTGAGTGCCCTTGACCGGAATTGAACCTGGGACCCTTCAGTTCACAGGCCAGTGCTTGCTCTAAGCACTGAGCTAGGGCATGAAGAGGATTTCTTGGATCTAGGTCAAGGCCCTGTAGAAACACCCAGTACGGTTTAAACATTTAAACATCGCTAGCTGGTTTTGAAAACCCTTCCCCTCCCACCCCTTTTAAAGAACATCTAAAGTTCTGGCATCAATCACATTTTGATTAATCAGGGGTAATAAACCTATGTTTTCATAGCCCTGGCCTCCGTAAAGGTTTTATATGGACATAAGAAGGGGAGGCATACTTGGGAGGGGGCGGGGGGCGATCGTTTCTCCACGATATTCCTGGCAAACAAAGATTTTAAGTGCTTTTTACGTCCCGTGAAATTTGCCGTGAAGAAACCTAAGACCCAAGAAACACGAGGTGGAAATGGGCTTAGCGGTCAGAGAGCTTTCGCTTGCACGCCCCGCCCTCCCGCGCTGACCTCCCGCCGTGGGCCCTGACATCCGGGAGCTCTGCACAGAAGCCACTGACCTCCCAGCAGCTCCTTCTGGCTCTCTGCCGGGCAGGGAGTGGCCTGGGACCCCGGTGGGCGGCCAGACCCAATGCTGCCCAGATCTGCCTCTGTCATCTCGGTTGGCTTTAAAGGAAGAGGGTAGGGCAAGAGGCTGAAAGGAGCAGCCTTTACGTGCGGGAGAGCTGTTCTCTGTCCCTGCACTGCTGTTTCCTAGTCAGAGATGTGATGTCGCTCTGGGCAAGGCTGCCTGTGGCCTCGCCCTTTGGAGTCTTTAATTCTGCGGTGCAAGTGGCACCTGGGCTTGAGTCTGGAATCGAAACCTCCATCTTACAGAAAAACTGCTGTCTGAGATCTCAACCTTGCTACTGGCTTCTGTAAATGCTTGCTTGCTTAAATAATAAGGAAAACGAGACTGTTCTCACTTCAGAGAGGCCATGAAACCTTCCCCGGGACAAAATGATCAGTGCTGGCTCCAGGCCAGGCCTTTGGTTGAGGTCTCAAGGCCTCCGCACCTAGGGGCCCTTTAAGAATTTGCAAAGGGGCGGAAAGCATTCCATATTTGGGAGACAAAGAAGGTAAAACATATAAATACAAAAAATTTCTGCACGTTGGGGCCCAGAATTTGAGAAACATTTTCCTCTGGACCCGCAGGTATTCAATGTAACTCCAAACTCTCTGAGCATGGGTTGGTTATTCCGGTTTTCTGTAACAGAATCACACTTCCCCGTGGCCAGAGCCCAGCTTCCCTGCCTGGCCAGCTGGCCACCGTTTGCCCAGGGCATCCTTGACTCTCAGCCACCCTCAGAGGAGGAGGCCACCCCACCACAGAGCCCCTGAAGGCCCATCAGGTCGGGTGGGATGTAGGCACCAGACTCACCTGCTAGGGAGCACAAGGTTGTTTAGAGAGTCAGGGTGGTGGTGGTAAAAATCAGACAGATGAAAGTACCCCATTTAATATATTCATGTGTGACATGAGTCCATTTATATAAAACTAGAGGCCCAGTGCACGAATTTGTGCACAAGTGGGGTCCCTTTGGGTGGTTTGCAGGGATTGGGCTGAAACCGCAGTCCAATGCCACCTGCAGCTCCTACCTGCCACTCCTGTTCATCCTGGCCCCGCTGTGTCTACTGCGGGCTCGCTCCCAGTCAGTCCCTATTAGGAGAGGCTCTCGCTGCCATAGCAATGTTCGCCAGCCATGAGCCCTGCATCTGGCACCCTCTAAAGGGGAGTGGCCTGCGAGATCAGGCTGAAACCGGCTCTCTGATATCCCCCGAGGGGTCCCGGATTGTGAGAGGGTGCAGGCCAGGCTGAGGGACCCCAGTGGTACACAATCGGGCCAGGGAGGGACTGCAGGAAAGCTCCAGGGTGTGTCCAGCCCATCTCGCTCAGCAGCAGGCTAACCTACCGATTGGAGCATCTGCCCCCTAGTGATCAGTGCATGTCATAGCAACTGGTCAACTCTCTGCCCCCAGTGGTCAGTGCACATCATAGGGAGCCGTTGAGCAGCCTTACCATATCTTTAGCATATTATGCTTTGGTTGTTTGGTTTTTCTGCCGTTTGGTCGATTTGCATATTAGCCTTTTATTATATAGGACTAGAGGCCTGTTGCATGAAATCTGTGCATGGGCAGGGTCCCTAGGCCTGGCCGGTGATCAGGGCCGATTGGGGCCTTCTGGCTGCTGACCGGGGCCTGCCTTCCCTGGCTGCCAGCTGCCAGCTGGGGCCTCCCTTTGTTCTGCACTGTCCCCTGGTGGTCAGTGCACGTCATAGCGAGCGATTGAACTCCCTGTTAAACTCCTGAGGGCACACTGCTTATTAGCCTTTTATATATATATATATATATATATATTTAGATTGTTTATATCTGTGTGGGCAGAGGAGGGGCAGGGAAGAGGAGGACATTGAGATCAGATGAATAAAAGAATCGGGGACAAATACAGTTCTCACTTGGCTGTCAGAGAACATCCTGTCAGGTGAAAAAAAGGAACGTTGCATTTATGCTTACCTTGCGATTCTGCTGCCTGGAGAAGGGAAATCAGCAAAAACCCGGTCCGTGTCTGGCCTTTTTCCGTACATCAGAGCGGGAGAAAGGGACGGAGGGAGGCGCTCAGCTCAGCCCAGCCCTGGATCCTTGCCGAGGGGTGAAGGAAGAAGTGATTTTACCCTCCTCTTTACACATTTCCCGTTAATTTACTTATGAAAGTGAGTACCTACTGACTTTGGTAATTAAAAATAAATAGATTTAAAAAACCAGAAAGCCATTTTATGGGAGAAAAATATTGAAATTTGTACTGGAGTCGATCATTTTAGGTTTTATGCTTAAGATGTGGTCTATGTAAGTGGCACATAATTTAGAAGGTATAAATAGCACTACAGAGAAAAGCAGGCCCTCCGTTTTCCCTCCCCCAGGCCAGTTTTGCCAGATTCTTGGGTGTCGTTGCAGGATGCCCTATGTTTTTACAAATATGTACATATTTTTATGTATAGATGGAGAGGAGAGAATCCGAAGAAAAACATTGTTTTGTATCTTTTTAAAAAATTGAAAATATATGCTAGTACTGGTCCTATGGGTATATATCAAACTGTCTGATTCTTTTTTTATTGGTTGTATATTATTTTGTGGTATAAGCTGGCTTTATTTAACCAGCTTTCTGTTGAGCATTTCAGTTGGTTTTTGGTTTTTTACTTGAGAAACAGCACTGAAGTAAATACTTATGACTGTATCTTTTGACATGTACAGGTATGCCCATCGAGTAAATACCTAGAAGTGGAACTGTCAGATTTCTCTCCAGAGGGGAGGTGAAATGTATGCTTCCTTCACAAATGAATGAAAGTATTCTGTAGGGAATTGGTGCTGCCTTAGAGCAGCAGGGACTTCAGGGAAGGCAGTGGGAATGTCAGGGCCTTTCCACTGCTCCTCTCATAGACTCTTTTCTTTGGAGAAGTTGTTTTTGCTCAAACCTTAGTTTTTACGTTTCAGATTAATAAGGATATGAGTGCTGGGGTCTCAATCCAGCATCTTGAAGAGTGCAGGAATCTGGAGAAGGTACTGTGTGTAAATTAATAAAGAGTCCGGAGATGAAACATAATTTTGGAAGGCATTTTGGGGAGCCAGAGAAGACTTAGCTAAAGGAACCAAGTTCTCTGTCTCTCTGGAACCCTTGCTTTTTATTAACAGAAATGGTCCTAAGGCAAAGCAGATCTACATCAAAGGCCAGGTTTAGTATACACAATCCATTGTCAGATTGGGGGCACTGCCTATTGCTCTTCAGGTCTTTGGCCAGTAGGGAAGCAATAACATGTAGATTGAAATGCCCTCAGTTGTCTAGCAGCCAGCAATCATCTATGCAAATCTTTAGGTGTGGGGAAACGCCCTTAGCCATTTCCAGCAGGCAATCCTCAAAGTTCCATCAGCCTTTTGATGAAACTTCTTGCATTTATGACATGCTGGAATTAGCTTCCATCATACGAGGAAGAAATAAACATTTACTGAGACGCTATTATGTGACAGGCACAGACTTAGGTCAGTTAGTTGCATGTATCATCACTTAATGCTTGTTGCACCCCTGTGAACTATCCACAGTTCACAGATGAAAAATGAGGCTCAGGGTCACACTGTGGATACATGGAGACTCAGGTTTCAGACTTTGGCAAAGAACTTGTGATCTTTGTGGTTCTCATTGACCCCCCCCCCAAAAAAAAAAAAACACTTTTTTTTTTTTTTAAATCTCTGTAGCTCTTGCATTGCAGACAATCTGGAGATGCATTGTGCATGAACTAGGTGTAGAAGGTTGGATGTCACCATGATTGACCTATAATGTGTGACATTGCTTGTACCTCAGAAGTCCCTTTCAATACATCTGTTTCAAGTTTGCCATTGAGTTATAAGGATTGTCCTTAACCTATGAAGGGCTGTGTTAAAAAAAAAAAAAAATATATATATATATATATATATATATATATATATATATATATATATTTTGTCTACTAACTCCAACGGAGAAGCTAGATCTAAAGCAGCAATCCTCTGAATGCTGGTTCTCTTCCAGGCTGAACCACAGAAGCCCACATAACCTGCAGTGTTCTGAGAGAGTGGTGGCCCTAAGTCCTTGGTGTGTTCAGTCCATCATGGGGAGGATGCATGGAGAGGTAAAGGCTAGAGCCACAGCAGAGAGGAAAATAGGAGAGGCGAGAAGCCTCGCATTCTTCCGGGTCAATCCCTAGGAGTAAAGAGCTGGATTACATGGGGCCTGACTGCAGGGAGTCTGGGGCCTGGGACCAGGGACACGGGACAGTAGAGGCTTCCTCAGGTGTCACAACATCTCTGTAAGGAATGGGGCCACTTGTTATTTTTGAAAGTTAAATGTTTGTAGGTTGGCAGCTGTGCCTCTGCTTTTTGTTCCCCATGACTTTATTAAGCAATAACCTCTGACACAAGTGGGCTTCAGTGAAAGAACTTGGGTATAATTTGGTGTAATTTTTCAGCTCAAGAGACAAGGAGCTTTTTCCCTCCCATCCAAACCAGGGTAAATTTTCTCATGGGTGATAGGGATTATTACGGTTGTTTTTCATTTTTTTCTGCTCATTTTATCAAAGGTGGTATAGGCTCCAGTCTAGCTGGAGAGAAGACGGTGTTCTTGTGAGCGAACTGGGTGAGTTGGCCAGTGGATGACCTTTTGCCTCCAGACTGAAGGGAGCCAGAGTCCTTATCTCTTCTCACCTTTAGCTCTGTCTTCTGGATGTTCGGTGGGATGGTGTTGGATGAACTAAAACTTACGTTTCACTTCTAAGATAACACACCCATAACCTTGCAATGGGCAGGGAGGCATTCCCTGAGGCGGAAGAGGAAGGAGAGGCAGAAAAGCCACGCTCGGCTGTCTCTAGTTGATTAGAGGCGCTGGGAGTATATTCACCGTGACCTTCTCTCCCATAACGTGTTCCTGTTATTGCTGCCCCTTGACAGTTGACACCCACCATTTATCTTTGCCTTCTCGAACCCACTAATTTAATAGCCATTAGCAGTCAGTGTCACCTACCCATTATTATTAGATATTAGATAGTATGTATCTAGTACTATTATTCACATTGGGGATTTTCTACATGATTGAATATAGCTTCAGCTTGAATTTCATCCAATAGTTTATGTATTTTCTCTTTTATTTATAACTATCCCAGTGAGGCGTAAATGAAATAATCATAAGTATAGGCTGAAAAAGGAATCTCAGCAAAAGACGCATGCTTTCATGGCATTTCTGCCTTCTGTGGATTGAGTCTTTGATTTTTTTTTTTTTTAGCTTGAACCTAATTGGACGTGGGAAATGAAACTTGTCCTTCCTGACATCTGTCAAGCCTTCCATTTTCTTGGGAAGGGTGGTGGCCATGCCGAAGCCCCCGTTGGTGTTTCTAGCTCAGGTTGTAGCTTCACTGTAGGGCTTTGCTTTTAATTGAGACACAGATGAGCTATAACTGGCCTATAGTAGGATGCACGGTTTGAAAGTGTACAACCGGATGAATAAGTTTTGACATATGTCTAGATCCATGAAACCGTCACCGTGATCAAGATAATGAACAAATGCATCTCCCTCCGGAGTTTTCTCTTGCTCACACTCTTCTTTCCTGTCCCTTCTGTCCCCGTCCCCACCCCAGGCAACCACAGATCCTCTTCCTGTCACGATAGATTAGTTTGCATCTTCTAGCGTTTTACGCAGTGGAATCATACAACACGGACTCCTCTTTGATCTGGCTTCCTTTTCTCAGCAGAGTAGTTTTCAGATTCATCTGTGTTCTACACATCCATGCTTCATCTTTTTATTTTTTTATTACTGAGTAGTATTTCATCGCATGGATATACCACCGTTTGTTACCTGCTCACTTTTAATGGTCATTTAGGTTACTTTTAGTGTTTGCCACTTCAAATGAAGCTGCGAGACACACTTTTAGTGTCTGGGATGGAGGCTGCAACGGAGGTGCGTGCCCTTGACTGAAAATTGAACCTGAGACCCTTAGGTCCAAGGGCTGTTACTCCAACCACTGAGCCAAACCGTCCAGGGCTTTAGCGGATACATTTTTATCTCAGTCTGATATTCAGGCGAGAGTTCAGGACTGAAGGCAAACGGAGGCCTTGGCCAGGCCCGTGGCCCCGTTCAGTGGTGGTTCCCTGTGTGCTGAGCCGGCCCCGCCCTCGCCTCCGGTGCCGCTGGTCCTGTGTGGCGATCCCGCATGCTGTCACCGGTTGTGGCTGCCCTGATGGTGTCCTCCTGGTCTGTCTGCGTTCGGGCTTCAGTCTGGAAGCCGGCCACCTCGGCTTTGCAGGTGGAGCGCAGCGGACACAGAAAGAACCTTTTTTGTTCATAATCACAACCTCCAGGAGGCAGCAGGGGCTGGGCGTGCTCGCTTTCAATCTTGGGTGCATTCACCGCTTTTCAGGTCATCAGAGATGCTATGCTGTTCATTCGGTTAAAGTGGCCTAGGGTCTGGGCTGGATCCGCTGGGAGTGGACTTGGGTGGGAAGTAGATACAAAAAAAGCGCGTGTGGGGAGAGGGCCCAGCTGGCCCACGTCCCCTGCACGGCCGGTCATGCGTGTGGGAGATCTTGTTCACGTGCAGGAGGTCCACCATCTCGAGGACCCGTCCAGCTCTCTCGCTTCCATGGATTTTCTGTCTCCCGGGCCCTGCAGAGGCTCCCGCTCCCCCTGCCCAGCCCACAGCCCCTCCTCTCCACCTCCCCTTCCTCCCAGGAAATATAATCTGCAGAGACTCTGTCATCTTCCTTGTTAGGAGACGGGAAGAAAACGTGTGGTTTCCGATCACGGCCAGGGAGTTGAAATGGCTCGCGGAGTATTTCAGAATCCGTTCCGGTCATAAAAGTCCCTCCCATTTTCGGCTGAAAAGAAGACTAATGATGGAGGGAGGTGGGCTGAGTCTGGACGCTTTGATGCCGCCTGCATGCCTTTCTCTGAGCCTGGAACCACTTCCAGGAGGAGGGAGGCCACAGGCCATCCCAATCAAGAGGAGCCGCTGCAAACACTTCATCTCGCCTCGGGGAGGGCTTTTCTCCCACCTCACCCGCCTTTGGAGGAAGGGAAGGCCAGACCGGCAGGGTCTCGGCTCTGATCCTCCTCCCCTCCCGCCTCCCTCCCTCCCCCCTCCACTCCCTTTGATCTGTGAAGCATGTCTAATCCTCAGCCAAGTCTGCTGGAACTTTATCCAGAGCAGGAAAAGGGGAAATATTTTTCCTTTCTTGGATGGATTTGTATTTATATAAACCCTTAGCGATGGAAA
>PVJN01012962.1:0-50098 GCA_004026805.1 Lasiurus borealis | reverse complement strand
TTATTTATTTTTGATTTTTTTAGTTTCCATTGCCCTTGGAGCAGTATCAGTGAAGAAGTTCTTTCGGCATATGTCTGAGATTGTGCTGCCTGAGGATTCCTCTAGTATTTTTATGGTTTCCCGTCTTATGTTTAAATTCTGTATCCATTTGGAGTTTATTTTTGTACATGTAAGTTGGTGGTCTAGTTTCATTTTTTTTGCATGTATCTGTCCAATTTTCCCAACATCATTTATTGAAGAGGCTGTCTTGACTCCATTGTATGTTCATGCCTCCTTTGTCAAATATTAATTTAGCATTCTCTATTCTATTCCATTGGTCTATATGTCTGTTCTGAGAACAGTTGCTTTGTAATATAGCTTAAAATCTGGTATTGAGATTCCACCTACTTTATTCTTCTTTCTCAGGATTGCTGTGGCTATTTGTGGTATTTTTTTGTTTGTTTGTTTCAGATGAATCTATGAAGAATTTTTTCTAGGTCTGTGAAATATGTCGTTGGTATTTTAATGGGTAGTTATTGACTCTATATATTGCTTTGGGTAGTATGGACATTTTAATGGTGTTGATTCTCCCAATCCATGAGCATGGTATGCTCTCCCATCTGTTTACATCTTCCTCTATCTTTTTTTTTTCAGTTTCTTGTAGTTTTCTGCATATAGGTCTTTTACCTCCTTAGTTAGGTTTATTCTTAGGTATCTTAATTTTTTTGGTGCAATGGTAAATGGGATTGCTTTCACCTTTACCCCTTTATTACACTCCTCTCACACCCCTTCCCTCTGGTAACCACCATACTGCTATCTATGTCCACAAGTTTTTGTTTGTTTGTTTTTCTTGTTTGTTCATTTGTTGCTTTCAGTTTTATATGAGTGAAATCATGTGGTTCTTAATTAACTTTTCTGTTTGGCCTATTTCACTTAGCATGGTATTCTCAAGACCCATCCATTTTGTTGCAAATGGCAGAAATTCGTCTTTTCTTACGGCTGAATAGTATTCAATTGCATATATGTATCACATGTTCTTTACCCAATTATTTAGGAAAGGACACTTCAGTGCTTTCCATGTCTTGGCCACATAACACTTTAGTGAACATAGGGGTGCATATGTATTTGCAAATGAATGTTTTCAAATTTTTGGGGTAGATACCTGGAAGAAGAGTTGCTGTGTCATATGGTAACTCTATTCTTAATTTTTTGAAAATCCTCCACACTGTTTTTCATAGTTGTATCAGTTTACATTCCCATCAGCATTTCTCTAACCTCTCTAACACTTGTTACTTATTTTGTTGATAATAGCCATTCTAACAGATGTGAGGTGGTATCTCATGGTAATTTTATTTGCATTTAATTAGAGCTAAGGCAGTTGGCATATTTTTATATATTTGTTAGCCATTTATATGCCTGAAGTGTCTGCAGAAATCTAGCTTCCCAAGAAGGCAGCAAAAAAATATCAGAAATTCTGCAACATAGATCTCTTTCCTCCAGGGAACAAGAATGAAACAGAGAAAAAAGAAAAACAATGATAAAACAAAAAGTTAGACCTAACAAAATATGCAGGAGTAAGAAATTGTACACCTAAGTATAGGTATGAAATTAATGCTGGTGTCTAATAAAAGAAAAAGGTGTAATTGGTAAATGTTGTATAGTGATGAAATCATACATTGTGGAATTAAAAACCATATTGAAGGCTGTAATGAGGATATTAGATACTTGAAAAATAGATTTAATACAATAAAAAGAAAGCTAATGTATTCTTCCATTATTCAACAAAAGAATAGATTAGAAAAGAGAGCGAAGAGTTAGTAAATATAATGCATTTATATTAGGAATACTAAAAAGATAATAAAATAATTTTTAAAAACAGCAAAACAGCTCAACTGGTGTGGTTCAGTGGTTGAGTGTTGACTATGAGCCAGTAGGTAAGGGTTCGATTCCCAGTAAAGGCACATGCCTGAGTTGCAGGCAGGCTCAATTTGTGGGCAACAGTGGGGAGTGTGCAAGAGGCAACAATCAGATGATTCTCTCTCACCATTGACATTTTTATCTCTCTCCCTTCCTCTCTGAAATCATAAAAATTTATAAACAACAACAACAAAAACCCTAGCAAAATAGCAAAAAATATACCTGAAGTATTACAACAATAGAAAAACTTAAACATATAAAGAATGAAAAAGTAGTACAGATAGAATATAACACTATTTAAATCCTATATAATAAAGAGCTAATATGCTAATTAGACTGTATGGCAGAACTACCTTCCAGTGGTCCTAGGGCTGTGGGCCCTCAAGGGACAAGGCATCTGGAGCTGTGAAGGTTTATTCTTACACAAATTTTGTAAATCTGGCCTCTAGTAAATAATAAAATCAATGTTGCTAATTTAAAGATAAACCTTTGTGCAGATTCAAAGTGGAAATTATTTTTGCTGTTCATGTGCAAAACAGAAATATTTTTGATAATGCAAAACATGAATACACCTTTGAAAAATGTACTCAAAAACAAATTGCAGTTGCTTGTTATAAGTTAAAATGAAGAAATAAAATATGGGGTATGGGTAATTAAAAGACTATCCAAGTAGCAGTGAAGTCAACAAAATAAAGAATGCACTTTTGAAAATTGTTTTTAGTGGGGTTCTAAGTATTTTTATAAGCAGAAATAATTTTGAAAAAAATATATAAGGTTAAAACCATAACTTAATTGTAATCAGAGGACATAAATTCCAAATTATATGAATGTTATAAAAAAATTGTGAAAGAAAAGTAGTGTGGAAGGATAAAGTATGCTAAATTGTTAATCCCCTATGAGGTTTAATAGATGCTATTCTCTAGTAAAAAAAAAAGTAATATAAAGAAAACTATTAGTAGACTAAATATAAGCTTTCAACTTTATTTATTTTTAAAGTTCAACACCTGTAAATATTTATTTTACTTCTGTTCCCTCTGATATAATTCCACAGAGATCATATGTTTGAAAATATGGGAACCTTCTTTCTTCCAAAGTGGATGACCTGCTAAAGATGTGTTCTTGAAGCAAGATGAGTTAAGTATGTCTAAAATCCAACTCTTACAAATTAAAAAAATGACAAAATGTATGTTGGAATTCAAGCTCACAGATCCTACATGTAGTAGTTACTGATAGATAATGCTGAAAGGGCTGTGGCTTCAAAGTACATGTTTTAGAAATTATATAAATAAGTATATTTTTACAATAAGTTATAAAAACCTTTAAAAACACTTGGAGGTTAACATCACAGACCTCCAGACTCCAAAAAAAGTTATTATGCACTATTATTATGTTAACTTCCACTTACCAGCATGAACTCTTTAAAAAAATATTGTCTTGTAGTGAAATAATGAGAGAAAACCATACACATACACACACACTAGTAATGAGCCCTTCCTATAGACTACTAGTCTGCATAATTTAAGAAATGGAAAAAGAATATCTCTCAGAATAGGGGAATTACAAACTATGAAGAAATATAACAAAAAACTAATATGCAAATCAATAAAATGGCAGAACAACCTGTTGCTATGATGCACACTGACCACCAGGGGTCAGTCACTCGATGCAGGAGCTGCCCCCTCATTACAGTGTGCTACCACAGGAGGAGCACTGCTCACTCACCCAGAAACCCCCAAGCAGGGCTCACAGCTGGTGAGCGCACCAGTGGTAGTCGGAGCCTCTCCTGCCTCTGTGGCAGCACTAAGGTCTGACTACTGGCTTAGGCCTGCTCCTGGGCCTAAGCCATCAGTTGGACATCCCCGGAGGGCTCCCAGACTGCAAAAAGGCATAGGCTGGGCTGAGGGACCCCTGCCTGAGTGCATGAATTTCATGCACTGGGCCTCTAGTGAAGAAATAAGGATAAAAAATTGAACCAAACCCTGTCTGCCTGGTGGGGCTCAATGGTTGAGTGTTGATCCCTGCCCCAAGATGTCGCTGGTTCAATTCCCAGGCATCGGCACATGCCCAGATTGTGGTCTTGATCCCCAATTGATGTTTCTATCCTTCCCTCTCCCTTCCTCTTTATCTAAAAATCAATTATTTTTTTTTTTAATTGAAGCAAGCTCTAACCTAAATAAGCTGAAACTATAAAAAGAGAAGAACATAAGTATTTACTTTTTTCATCTTCAATGAACTTTGTGGGGCAAGAGACAGAATAATTTAATTGTTGGGGAGAAAATCTTAAGCTTTCAACTTTAAATCATTAGAGCAAAGGAAACATATATCAGAAGAAGAAAGAATATTGAAAAATAAAAATTGGGTAGGAAAATGTGCAGACATACATATACAACTATAGTTTTACATATATATGCACATATTAATATGTGTACAAATTTGTATAACTAAAGGTACATATTTATGTATATAGGGATATTTGATAGTTGACTATAATATAAAAATATGAAATTTGAAAGATTATAAACCTTAGTATTAACAGTGATTATCTTTGTAGAAGAGCACATTAGGCAAACTAAACTTAAATTTTTCCTCTCTCTTTACATGCTGTTTAAACTTTTTACTGTTATCTGGAAATTAGAGAAATAAATAAAACAAGCTACTACTATTTCACCTATTACATTAACAAAAATTAAACAAAAAAAAATGACAGCATAAAACATTGGCAAGGATTGTGGAAAATACCTTCAAGAAATCTGAATCAACCTCTGAGTATGAAGTTCAGGATGTAGTAGTTGTAGGGTCAGAGATAGAGTGATAGTAGGAGATTGGGTAGAAATGTGTTTAACACACCTTGAACATTCATTAATATTCAAAGGTTATGGTTTGTGTTACAGGCCAAAGGTTGATGGCTTGTTTCATAGATCAAATCTAAGTGTCTTTGCATCACAAACAACTTGAAACAAGTGTCCAATTTATAGCAGTAGGCATTTTCAATTGAAAACTTATTTTTGAAAATGGGCAGGAGAGAACCAGTAAAGATGAATCAGCAAAAACAAGATTTGATAGAAGATCTATTCATAAAAGCAAATTTTAGAATTCATACGACTTAATGTTTTCTATATTCAAATTTATGTTAGAGTATGAATCATGCCTAGAGAAATATTTCAATAGAGTATTTTATAAGTATGTAAGAATGTTAGTGTTTGTTGGAAAATAAGACAATTCATTTTTAAACTCTTTATAGGTTTTCTTATAAAATGTAAAACAAAAATCATTGAAATTACATAATATTAACCAGTGTTACCTCAGTAAATTTTAAATTAATTAATTAATTAATTAATTAATATAAAAAACAAATTAATCAGGAAGTGATTCAGAAAGCACTGCTCTTATAATACACACTTTCTGACTCATATAGTCACAGCATTTTTGCATGTGTTTAATATTTCAAAAACATATGAATACATATTTATATACTTGTTATAACTTTTGTATATATAGCTTAATTTCATAGTCTACATCAGCAATTTTCATCCAGTGTGTTGCAAGAATTTTTAAAACATGCGATACCTGACTATTTAGTCAGGGGCACTGACCTCTTTTTCTTTAAGTTGTCAAATAAAAAAAGACAATAGCCAATACAACAATAGTCATCTGGTGTGAATGAATCAAAATTATACCTATATTTTTGTCAGATAGACAAAAATTATATATTTTTTGTTGTACTGAAGAATTGTAGTAATTATGTGTGCCATGAGGTGAAAAAGGTTGAAAATCACTGGTCTATATTATAACCATGTTCCATATGATTACATAATTATTTTTCCATTTAACAAATACTAGTACTAGTTGGCTCTTTTTATATGCTGGATGTATAACTGATAAACAAAATAAAATCTTTGAAGAGCTCTCAATTTCGTAAGAAAAAATAGCTTAAGAGATCATTATAATTCATTGTGTTCACTTAGAGGAAAAGGACATATAGGAACTCAGAAAAGAGACACTTCCCCACTTTGTGGGGTAAGGTAGAAACCTCAGAGAAGGATCTGGATTGAAACTAAGAGGAAAGGTCAGGAGAGAGGCAGTGTCCTGGAAGGTGAAGAATGTTACAGGAAGAAGGAATGCAATGTACAAAGAGACTAGGGCTACAGCAAAAGGAAGAGAATATGGTACATTCAGTAAACTGGATGTGAGTCTTGTGATGCCACTGGAGTTAAGAAGGTTAAGGAGAATGTTAAGTAATATCTGAAAATATAATTCCCACCAACTGGGGTAACTTTTAAATTTGTTCCTTCTCCTGTATTCCTCATTTTGAAGCCTAGATGGGTAATCTAGTAATCTAATTAGTTATCCTACCAGGCTAGAAACCAAGAACATTTCTTAATCCTTCCCTCTCTTCCTCCTTTATTGCCCCTGTACTCCATCCTTGCACATCTAATCAGTCACTAAAACCTATTAGTAATACTTAAATACCTTTCAGTTGGTGATCCCACCCAGACAACCTCACCTTCCATTTCCGATTATTTTGTTACTTGCTATCTTAGTTCAGGTTCTTATTTTTCTGGTTTGCCCTCCTAGCTGATGTCCCTTTACTCTTTTCCAAATTAATCTTCCATTTCCCATATGCAATAGCACTCAAACCAGTAGAACAATCAATTGTTACAATGCTACCACCTACACATCTTTACTGTTTCTTTTTTTGATCTATTGCTTCTTTCTAGGAGTGATCTTTATCCTTCTCTTGTCTGATTTACCCTTTCAATTTACTTACCTTCAGTTCAAAAGACATTTTCTTTCATGAGTCCAGCAATTCTGGGTTATTTATCCTTTCTATGTATACTCAAAATCTCCACTCAGGTCATAATTAATTCTCATTTAACTCAGCTATTCTTGGAAGTTAATAAAAAATAGAGAACTTTTGTTAAGTGCTTCCTATGTGCATAGCATTGAGCTAAAGCATTTACATTGATTTATCTCATTTAATGCAACACATAGGTGATAAAAGCAATATTTTTATACCTATTTAAGATGAAGAAACTGAGCTACAAGACCCTAAGGTTAAATAGCTAACAAGTGGCAGAGCACTGATTCCAACTGCAGTGAGTTTGACAGTAGAGTCATAATACAGATGTTCAGAAAAGGCAGAGTTTTTATTTTTTTTAAATATATTTTATTGATTTTTCACAGAGAGGAAGGGAAAGAGATAGAAAGTTAGAAACATCGACGAGAGAGAGTCATTGATCAGCGCGTCCTGCTCGCCCCCTACTGGGAATGTGCCAGCAACCAATGTACATGCCCTTGACCGGAATCGAACCTGGGATCTTTCAGTCCACAGGCAGAAGCTCTATCCACTGAGCCAAACCGGTTTCGGCTAATTTTTTAAAACTAAGTTGAATCTGCTGCTTTTGAATCCTCAATTCTACAAGCAATGGGGGAGGGGAGGAAGAGGAGGAGAAAAGGCACACTAATTAAAATAAATAAAAAGACCAATTAATCCTCCAAACTAAAAGAGCCCAAACCAGTTTAATTCCTTTTTTTTCCCCCCCACGACAGACTTCAGAACCCAAAGTTTTTTTCCAAGGACATTTAGGGCCTCAGTAATTATCTGGAGGACGATAGCTTCATGGAACAAAACATCACAAGAGGAAACAATAGATATTGAGAACAGTATCACAATCTGAGATGGCATACTTGAAGCATACCTCCGCTCACCACTTGCTGACTTGCATTGTGCCCTGTGTGAAAATAATCACACGTGTCTTGAAAAAATGTGGGAGCCAGCATGGTTAGAATGAAGAAGGCTTTAAGCATGTGTACTCTGACTGATGTAGAAGATACCAATGGGAATGAGCCATGAGGTGGCAATAGCATTGCTGTTTGAATCTGATGATGAAGAAATGTGGTGAAGCAGAGACAGAAGAATGCCTTACACACTATGATGTCAAAGGAGGCCAAGAAATCTGGACTGGCAGCTAAATCTTCCGGATCTGAAATTCAAGCAGTGGCTTAGTTGGGGCTCTTTCAAACTAGTTCTGATTGGCTATACTACCAAGAACCTTCAGAAACAGGGTGGGGTTAGAGATGATACATTTGGAACAGTGTTCTGGAGGAGCAGATAACTTCTTTTGAGGGTGTGTATTTAGACAAGGCTGCTTTCAACAGGATCAAAATCCACGCTAGTCAATTGAAATGAAAGTTTGAAATAGGGAAAAATCTTAATCTTGTCTACTAGAAGTAATTCTGTTATTGACAGTTTGCACAGAGACGTGCAGGTTAACTAGTTCCCTTTTTATTAAATGCTCCAACTTTAGAGGTCCACCTTCCTGTACTTCCCCCTCCTTCTACTTACTCTCTTGGCTTCTTCTGGTTGATAAGAAGCTTCCGTAGTATCCCTGAGGTGGGAATGGGGCTCCTTCTGGGTTCTGCATTGTCCTGTAGTCCTCATCAAGCTGGGTCTCTGGGTGCTGGCATCTTCCTCTCTGGACTCTGTATAAATCATTGTATCCTCTGCTGAGAGGTTACAATCTGACCTCTTTCTGCTCACTCAGACTCTTAGTGGCTTTTATTATATCTGAAAATCTCTAAACTCCCTGGTTTATTTTCCTGGAGAAACTTCTCACTCCTTCCTCTGAGATTTCAACTCTGACAAAAAATAAAGCCGAGGTCCTCTTAGAGACCCCCATGAATGTCCTCATCTCTCTCTCTCTACTCTAGCACTGATGGGGTGTGGTAGAGAAGTAGGGTGAGGGATAGGAATGGAGTGGAGAGAAAGGCAGAAACAACACTTATTAATAAGTCTTGATCACTTCATTCAAGCTGCTAAAGGCAGCTCTGGACTTTAATAGCCTCATGAGTATATTAATTTTCTTTATTTTCTAGCTTCTTTGATACCTGGTTTCTTATGGTTTCAGTATGAAAAGTCCAAACTGAATCAAAGAGGTAACACAGCATTTTAAATAAAATGTGTGCTTTAGAGCATATAATGGGGAAAGTAGAACATGGTGGTAGTCATGAGTTTGGGGATTTGTTAAGGTCTCAGTTCATATCCATTCTGAACATCTACTGCATGTAGCAGATGATTCAAAGTCACCTTTGACATGTATCATCTTTGCCATCTTTGTTTGCATTTCTCAAAGTTACAGATGATCGAGGATATCATGAGTGGTTTATGACTGAGGTTTAATACTTTATGGGGGTACTAGTTTCGAATTTGAAATTTGAAAGCTCTCTTGACATTTTCCTGATGTCTTTATTGTTTTCTTGCTCAGTCTCAAGTTGAATGCTACCTTCATTTGCCCCCTTCCTCTCTCTCTTTTCTCACCACTGAGAAATTAGGGCCAATAATTCAATAAAAGAAACACTTAGCGAACAAGAGACCCTTTCAAGTAGATGTCACTTGTAATGAAGAATTATTGCACTAAATATATTATCATAGGTAGAGCGGAATCAGTTTAAAGATAAAATAACTAGGAAGATTTCTTTTATACATTTTTTCCCTCCCAATCCAGAAAATATCAAGTCAGCCAGGCTCGTACCTGTTGTGAATAGAAAAAATAAGGGGGATCATAGGTAAAACAGAAGATAATTTCTATTTAGCTATTATTGCACATGTCATTACTAAAATATTAGTCTGATTAGGAATCCATAAAATATATTTGATTAACATTTTAAAATATTGAAACAATTCCACCAAACATTTTTTAAATTTTAATAAATCTTTATTATTCAGATTATTACAATTGTTACTCTTTTTCCCCTCCCATATCTCCTCTCCACCTGGTTTCCTCCAAACCCTCCATCAAACATTTAAAAATAACTTTGTGAGGGGAGGGGTGTTAAAAAGTAACACTTGATTTTTATATGTGAGTTTTGAAAATTTAGGAAGAACTATAATCAACACATTAGTCTTAAAGTTGGTACTCTTAAGTGTTTAAATGAACAGAATAAAGGATAAATGATCAAATTCAGCTAATTAGTAATTCTCAATTTTGTAGACAAATGTATTTCAGAACTCATAGATTTGTAGCTCCTTAGTGGCAAATATCCTCCGGCATGTAGAAGTTTTTTTGTGTTTTGTTTTTTTCACATAAACTTCAATAGCGGTACTTTGTAAAACTGTTGAAAGTTGGCCTAGCAGGGAAGCATAAGCTAAGATAGATTTTTCTCATTTTTCCTTCTGTTTCATGAACAATCTGCTTTGTGAAGGTAAATTAAATAGTTCAATGTCTCAAAGGACTTGGGGAGCTGACAGAGTTGGGTGCAGAGTAGAAACAAGTGGAGAAGGCTTAGATAAACAGTCCCCTTCAAACTGCTATTCTGAAATACTGCCTGATCCAAGAGTGGATCTTTGACTTTCCCAGATTTCTAAAAACTTGATTTCCACTGAATATGGTAAACAACATGTGTACTGGCTGCAGCCTGTCAGGGTTTAATCCTATTCCACTACTGGTTCCGTGACCTTTGAGCAAATTAGTTACTTATTCTCTCAATTCCTCAGTTTTTTCATCTGCAACATGTAAGAAACATAATATTATTTACTTATAGCATGGCTTTGTATGAATTTAATAACATCTGTGCCATGTGTTTAGTCTACTATGTTATATATAATTAGTATACTCTAGATATTAATTATTATTAAGTCTAGATATTTGTACTTAGTTAAATATTTATAAACCTAAGGACAATGCACACATTCTCAATATAACCTTGTGGTTTAAAAAGTGATAGAGCCATAATAAGATACACTCTCAAAGTCAAACCTGATTTTGGGATGTGAAACAGATTTCTCTCTAAGAATTTAAGTATTTGCTTTGTGGGTATTTTCAGAATTTTATCAGGGATTTTGAAGAGCCACAAATACCAAATAAGTCCATCACTTACTCAATGGCATGAACATTCCTTTATTCTCCTTAAAGCTCTGATCTGCATTAGTAAATAAAAATAGTCTCTTTTTTCTCTCTTTAATCTCCAGACAAACTGCTATTTTTAGAGTTCTGTTATTTCAAATTTAACAAATGAAAAGGGAAACTTTCTAATTTTTTTTTTATTCAGTGGACCATAATTTTCAGTACATTCTGATGTATATTTCATATCATCACATAAAACTCACATTAACTTCAAAGTGAACAACACACAAAGGTGCACAAAGTGGAAAGAAATAATTTCAAGGCATAATGAAGCATTATCTGAAGCAGCGCTGAAGCAGATGTCTTGGGATAGGAAACAGTAGCAGCATAGCAAGTGATGGAGCTGCTGAAGTCAGGCCTGGGTCACTTAGCCTTAACGAGATCATGCTGAAGGCCAACCAGAAAGGCAGGGCTGGTAAGGCTAGGGTGAGAGAGGAGGGCATGCTACAAAAATCACTGAAACCTCTGTTGTTAACAGAAGGCCAGATTGTACATGTGACTTGTTAGCAGAGAAAGCTGGTCATTCATAAATCTACCCACTTTTAGGGAGCTGGGAACATTAGGAAATGACTGAGGCCTACATTGTCATATGATGTAAGCAGAACCCTTAAAGAAATGTGGAAGCCTGGAAGAGAGGCTGGGGCCACCACTCCTTTCATGGGCTCCAGTTCCTGCTAGAGGTGTGCCTTCCCACACTCTTTTCACCTACATCTCAGCAAAGTAGACTTGTGCTTGATGAAGAAAAAAATTTACCACTGGGTGGAGT
Source organism: Lasiurus borealis (assembly GCA_004026805.1). NCBI lineage: Eukaryota > Metazoa > Chordata > Mammalia > Chiroptera > Vespertilionidae > Lasiurus > Lasiurus borealis. The sequence continues at coordinate 38,533 of PVJN01012962.1, read as the reverse complement.
GTCTGGGCAACACTGAAATTCTACTTTAATTCATCCCCACCCATAACCTAAGAGTGGGATGAAGGTAAGCAGAGGGTCTTCATACAAGCTTAGAGTTGAGTTGAGGGTCCTGTATCCCAAATATAATTCTATGGAAATCTCTTCAGTTACAAGATTCCTTGGGGTTACTGCTCCTGTGCTTGACCCTTGGATAGGAAATGTAGAAGGCTGTCAGCTGAGTTGAGAAAAGAGCAGTGATTCTGCAGGGAAAGGGGCATGAGAGGATCAATGCCCATTATTTTTAAGTCTCTCTGGACCTCTTTTGTGACTGCAATATTTAACTTTGAGCAAAACAAGATGTAGAAGGAAAGTACAGCTTTGGAGAGAAAGCACATTTTATAGCCCACTACACAGTGTTCTTTCGAGTGGTTAACAGAGAAGTAGCACCAGAGAATTACCCACTGCCCACTGCATTTGCTGACGAGTTGTTAAGGGATCTGATTAATGGAGAAAATATGGTTTTGGCATAACAATCAAGATGGGCTCTTTAGACAAAGCAGGATTTGTCTACTTTACCCAATGCCCATTCAAGATGGACAAGTCGACATTTTAAAAATGGAAAACAGATGTTTCATACAAAGCTTTAAAAGTGTCACGTATAGATGAAGGACCCTGGCTACTCAGATGGATTGGATCCAAGAAGGGAATGTGGAGAAATCTGGCATTTCATCCAGCAGGCATAAGTATATTCTAAAATAACCATAGTTTACTTTTGAATAAAAGGAAATTGTGCAGAATCAGAAATCAGGACAGAATGGCTTCTGAATGACCCAATAAGTCATCACACTAATGTCATCCCAATTTTATTGACAAATAATTGACAAATTGAATTTATACATATTTAAGGTGTAGAAAGTGATTTGATCTACAAATATACTGTGAAACAATATCACAACATGTTAATTAATACATCCATCACTCTCATCATACTAATTAATTGTTACTCTAAACAATTAGTTTGTCAGATCATTATCACCAAATCCCATTTAATAAAGAGGCAAGACATTGAATAAGTTATAACTGTATATATTGGTACTGAGTATCATTTAAATTCAGTTCACTGCATCATGCTCCCCAAACTACTTATGGAATATTTAATAAATTTGCTTTCATTCTCTTACAGCAAAACAAAAGGAGACCATATGCAAAAATATGTGTATGTTTTTAAATTTTAAGTAAATACATGTCTTTAGCTCTCCAATGCAACAGTGTCTCATTATCTGAGGGACTTCAAAAACACTTAAGTGGATTTCACTCTTAGATATGATTTCATTTTTCTGTGGTAGAGCTGGGACATTGAAATGTTTTAAAAGGTCCTCAGGTTATTTTAATGTGAAACTAGTCTGGGAACTCCTTCTAGGTGTCTAAAATTGTGGCTATATTATAAATTCGGTGTCCTGTTCAGTGGGATGTACTGTACACTATGCTAAGGCACACTGCCAGTGTTTACGGCTGGTAGCTGCTTATGTGCTCAATAGTAGTGTGATGCAGTGAGTGAGGACATGGATTATAGAGTAGAAATGCTGAGTTTTCAATCCCAGCCTCCCCCCCATACTAGCTATGTGACCTTAGATAAATTACTTATATTTCCTGTTCCCCCATTCCTTTGTGTATTAATAATGGTATTTACTTTTAGAGTTGGTATAAAGATTAAATTGAGCATTACCTATGAATGAGTTAATACATTTAAAACCCTTTGAACAATTTTTGGAAAAAATCATTCATTAGTACTAAAAGATCTTGGCTCCACATCTTGTCCCAGTGACAAAGCAATCAATGAATATAAAATAAAAATAAGCATTAACTTTTGAGAACATGTGTAAAATTTTGCAAGTTAAGTTCCTGGAGGTGGATGTTATTGCCAATTCACTTGGTTTAGCAACTGGAAGAATAACTTTTCAGGAGAGCAACTAAAATGTGTTTGGATTTTAAAGACCAGCAGCATTAGACTCAAATTCAACTTACCTAGGTCCAGATGACAGTTAATGAATGAGGTTCATGAAGAGCTGTTACAGTTCTTTGCAACTTCTGTCCCAAAAGCATAAATTCAGCACCCAGAAACTCACTACATGTTTGAGTGACTGACTGGTGAAGATGCTGGCAACGTTGAAGAAAGAGGGAGAATAAAGCATCTCTAACACATATACAGACATGGAGTCCAGAAAACTATGGGTTATATTCACAGTGGCAATGCTTTCTATGACATTGCTCTTCCCTAGAGTTGTTTGGGATGTGGGGATAACAATAGATATTTCAATAATCAAAAACTCAGTTTTAATAAAAAGCATGTGCTGTCAAGAAAGATTGGAATCCTAACAAGCTATGCTTTTATTGGACCCATACATGCTCATCACAGCAGTGGCACAGATGGCTTGCTGTGCATTTCCCAGTCTCACTTGCAATTTGGTGTTCTCACTTGACTGAGTTTTAGCTGGTGTACCAATGATGACTCTTGCAGCCTGACTCATAAGAACCTACCATCAGTGGACCTACCCATTCCTTTCTCTTTTCGCTGTTTGGAATGGACATAAATACCAGCATGACCTTGGGAGACATACATTAAAAATGAATGAGAAATACACTGCTATAGGTTAAACCATGGTGGTTCAGGCTTTATTTGTTTCAGCAGCTAGAATTACCACAATTAATACAGTTGACAAAGCATTTATTGTCACACTCATATATTAAAGATAGGAGCATATTTAGGAAATATTTAGTTTCCAGCTGGGGACTATGAACAAGAAGGAAGTTGTTACTTTTCAAATAAAACATATTAGTTTTCTATTACATCAGGAATAAGTACCCAGGATTCTTGGTGTGCAGATATCTGATACACTTAATTGAAAACAATATCATCCAACTTGGAAATACTTTATAATTTAAACATACCTTTCTCATGGCACTTAATACCTTATCTGTACTATAGATATTTGGATACATATTAGATACATATTTTATATATTTCTCATCCTAAATATCACATTCTTCTTCTTTTCTTTTTTCTTTTGCTTTTTAGAGGAAGAGAGAGGGAGAGATAGAAATATCAATGATGACAATCACTGATCGGCTGCCTCCTGCAAGCCCCACACAGGGGACCAAGCCCACAACTGGGGCATGATCTCCTGATTCACAGGTCAGTAGTCAACCACTGAGCAACACTGGCTGGGTATCACATTTTTAAAGCCTGGGATTATGTGTGATAATATGTTATATACTCTGAAATATCTTGTTCAGTGTTTTGCTAAACATTTTAGGAGCTACATAATTGTTTATTAAATGAATATATGAAGGACCAGCTAATATGTCTTTACTTTAACTAGGTTAGGGATCATCTAGATGTGCATATACATTTAAAAAAATTTTTCCCTACTTATTGTTACCATGTAATTTCAGACTTAGAGTAAGCAAAGAATAGAAATAGGAAACCCTTCAATTCTGCAAATATTTTTGCAATATTTATTACCAAGAGTTAAATAAGATGGCTTTTATTTGTCTTAAGCACATTTTTTTTCCTGAAGCTTAGTTTGCAATTTGACATATTTTTGCAAAAAAAATTTTACTGAACTTCTAAATTGTCATTTTTTGTTTGTTATATTTTTGTTTGTTTGTTTGTTAATCCTCGCTGGAGGATATTTTTCCTATTTATTTATTTATTTATTTATTTATTTATTTATTTATTTAATAGGAAATGGAATGGAGGAGGAGTTGTAGAGACAGAAACATCTATGCGAGAGAGACACATCAACTGGTTGCCTCCCACCCCAACCTTGATTGGGACCAGAGACCCAGACTGCAACAAAAATACGTGACCTTGACCGGAATTAAAACCATGACCTTCAGGCTACAGGCCAACACTCTAATCATTGAGAAACCACCTAGGGCTAATTGTCACTTTTTGCAGAACCTATATATCAAGATTCCTTTTGTTTATTTTTATGTTGCAAGTCACACAGACAAGATTAAAACAATTATAAAAATTGAGCTCATTCAGATGTAAGTATATACGTATGACTAAGCAGTTATATACAAATTTTTCATATAATGCTAACGGTGAGTTACATCCTCCTAAAATGCAACTCATAGTTTAATTTCTAGGCATTAGTTTGCATTTCTTTCTTTCATTTTTTTTTGTTAGCAATTCTGAAATTTTGTACTCTTAGATCTTAAAAACATCTTTTAAATTTTATTTTTTAAAAAGCCCACATTGGCCCTGTCTGGGTAGCTCAGTTGGTTAGAGCATCCTCCCATGCTGCCCTCCTCTGCTGGCCTAGTTGCCCTAAACTTACAATGCCTTATGTATTATGTTATTTATCTATAATAGTAGAAGAAGAATATGCTAATTATACTGGACATCTTCGGGGATTTAATTCCGGATATTCTTCCTGACAAAGACAGGGCTGGAAGGAAGCCATCTGTGGTCCTGGGTGCCTTCTGGTAGCTAGAGGAAGGAAGCCTTGGTCCTGGGTGCTGGTAGGAAGCTGGTGCTGGAGGTAAACTGGTGCCCACAGCCAGGGGAAGGCAGGCCTACTCTTGCATAAATTTTCATGCATCAGACCTCTAGTCTCTCTCTAGATAAAAGCCCAGCTACTATTATGTCAGAACTACCAGAACCACCGCAACATCCTGTAACTATGACACTTACTGTGGCAGCCAACTCACCTGATCTGGCCTACTGATGCTCTCCAACCTCCCTAGGCCCCTCCCCCCCAGGTCCCCAACCCCCCTAACACACACACCTGATGGTCTTGGACACATGAAACCCAACTGAGCTGTCGGCACCCCTTCTGAGGGGAGAAGCCAGGCAGTGAGGAGTCCACTTGGATTGTGTTTGCACCTTCATGCTGTCCCCATCCACCACAATCCCAAAGGTAGCCTGATTCAGAACCCCACCCTCACCCCTGGTGCTGACCACCCACATGGAGAAACAGCATGCGATAAACATCATGTCCCACAGAGCCTGAATCTGCCTCAAAAGGAAGATGCTACACATACAGATTAGGAAGATTGGGACTGAGACATAAAGTCTGGAAAAAGCAGGGCCAGGGATGGCCGTGTTCTGCATTTGCTGCCTGATCCTGCTCCCCAGCCCTCTCCGTGGGTGATGCATCTGCATCGCCACCATTGGACAGAGGCCTGTGAGTGAGTGAAATACTGTGGCTGTGCCTGTGGCTGCCTCGGCCTCCTGCCCTCTTGGATAAGCAGGAAACATTTATGTGCCAGAATCTAAAACCCTCTTTATTGGTAATAGTACAAATAATGCAAGACCCACACGTTTTTTTTCTAAACAGGACTCATTCCGGCTGCATGTGAGTCCAGATTGAAGGTGTGCTCTCCGCCGAGGAGGCTGAAAAGGCTGCTCCTCTCTCGAATGCATGCAACCTGGAGAGGTTTAAAGGGAAAAGGGAGATAAAAATAAAACAAAATAGAAGTCGCTGCCAATGCCTTCAAATCCTCCGCCCGGTGGTGATGTCAGAGCCTGTCTCCCCGCACCCGAACTCGCACCGGGCTCAGCCTGCCTGCTGGGCCTCTGACACCTGCTAGGTTGCCAGGCAGAGGTCTCATCTACGTGCCACTTTAAACCACCGGCCAGCTCTTGGAGGCGGTGGGCTTGCAGATGGAGGCTTCAGTGTTAAAGCAACCCTGTTGGTGTAGCACAGACACATGTGGGCTTTTGATGAGAGAGAACCGATAACATCCCTGCATGAATGTATTTTTAACTGTTCTGAGCTCACGCTCCCAGCCCTGACGACTCTCAAATAGACTTCAGTGATTCCACTGGCCCGATGCAAAGACTGACCCGGGTTTCAGAGACAAAACCCTTGGCTCTTGGAGCAGTCGCATCCTTTCAAAAGGTCACCTTGGCTGCAGGTCCTTGCTCTTTGCCATTTCCAATATTTCTTGCCACACCCCTCTCTACCCAGCAAAGCTCATTTAGAACTGAAAGCCAGATAAAGAGCTTCACAGACAAGAAAAAACTAAAGGAGTTCTTCACCCTGATTGGGGGCAGGGCCAGCTAACCACCCGCAGCCCCTCCCCTGGCCAGCTAACTGCCTGTGGCCCCTCCCTTCCTGGCCATCCCACCCCCATTGGTCCCCCACTGGCTCCGCCTGATCCCACTGGGCCTCTAGTATCTTAATAAAGCTGGAATGAAAATATCTGACAAGTAGAGATGAGAAGTGAAGATCTTTCAAGCATAGAAAACTAGAGATAAAATAGAATAGACAGTCCTGTGCTGAGCCATACTCCAGACCTATTAAATAAGCCTAAAAGCTCTTTGTGGATTGAATCAGGAATCAGGAATTTCTGAAACCTCCCAGATGGGAAGCAGTTTGGATAGAAATAAACATGCCAGGATCATTACAAAATCTTGTAAAGCTTAGTTAGTGGGAATCGAGGGAAAGCAGAAAGAACAGGTTACTTTGAAGTGTATTAATTGGAAGCTAACATTGAAACCTTCAGGTGAATATATATATATTGTATAGTTGTCAAACTTTTCTTAGAAGCTATTCTCTTGCAAAATGTATTACTATAAATAACATTTTATGTTGCCTATCAAAAAACATGAATAAGTTTTACATTTTTTTAAAGATTCTTTATGGATTCTGGACTTTAAAATATCATTTAAGACGCAAATATCACATCTGTGTGTGGATGTAACTAATTTTTTTCTTCAAATATAAAATTCAGAATAGAACCTCAATTCAGTAGGCATGTTCCACTTGTTCCAACCTATTCCTACTTCAAACAACCCCCAAATTAACTGTAACCTGGCAGTTATTAGTGAACTCATTGAATGAAAATTAGTAGAAAAGGGGACATTAAAGTGAAGTTCCATGAAAAGCAGCTACACAGAAGCAGACATTGCAGACCCTAAGGTGGAAATTAAGTTGGATGCTAAAATCCTCCCATTAATAAAAGATGGTTTCTGTTTGGACCTGTGCCACTCTACATGTTCTAATATAATTAATAATAATAATATATTTTAATTTAAATAATTTGTACTCTAATCTTCCCTTAAACAGTAAGTATCAGCTACTTAAAATAAAAATGTGCACATTGAAAACATAAATTTTTGCCTATTGATTCTTATCAATGGCATGCCAAATCCCTAACTGATCTATCTCTTGAACATCTTCTCCTTATACATACACTGGATATATAATTACTTAGATGAATTATGATAAAACCAACTTGAACTTATATTCATTTTCTAAAGTTTAGTTTTACCCACTCAATTTTCAAGTTTGTAAGAAGTATTGGTGGGGATATCTTAGTGTTTCAATTATAAATGGCACTCTTCCTAATTTGAACTATATACTTCTCAAAAATAAACACTAGGCATTTTATCACTTGGATAAACTGCTGGTAGCCCTTAGGAAATGCCAGCTTACTCAAAGTAAGTAGAGCAGCTAAAGACACCATCTATTGGGTTTTATTTAATCCTATATAATAAAAGCTTAATATGTTGAGTGTCTGGTCATCGAGTCATCCATTCAACCAATCCTATATAGTAAAGAGGTAATATGCAAATTGCCCATCACTCCAACACACAAGATGGCCACCCCATGTGGTCAGAGATGGCTGCCTCCATGTAGATACAAGATGGCTGCCACAAGATGGCTGGCAGAGGAGAGCAGTTGTGGGTGATCAGGCTAGCAGGGGAGGGCAGTTAGGAGGGACCAGACATGCAAGAGAGGGCAGTTGGAGGGGACCAGACCTGCAGGGGAGGGCAGTTGGGGGTGACCAGGCTGGCAGGGGAGGGCTGTTATGGGCAACCAGGGCAGTAGGGATGGCAGTTAGGGGTGATCAAGGTGGCAGAGGAGAGCATTAAGGGCAATCGGGCCAACAGGGGAACAGTTAGGTATCAATCAGGCTAGCAGGGGAATGGTTAGGGTGTGATAAGGCTGGCATGCAGAAGCACTTAGGGGCAATCAGGCTGGAAAGTGGTTGGGAACCAGCAGTCCTGGATTGTGAGAGGGATCCCAGATTGGAGACGATACGGGCTTGGCTGAGGGACACCCCACCTTCCCCTGTGCATGAATTTTGTGCACCGAGCCTCTATTCAAAGTATAATATGCTAATGATATTTTAAGGCCACTCAAACACTAGCTATGACATGCACTGACCACCAGGAGGCAGACAGTTGACTGGTTGACCAGTCGCTATGACCTGCACTGACTAAGAGATGCTCCAACTGGTAGGTTAGCTTGCTGCTGGGGTCTGGCCTACTGGGACTGAGCAAGAGTGGCTGGACATGCCTTGGAGCCCAGTACAGTACCTCCCTAGCTGGCTAACCTCCCATGTCCCTCCCGGCCCCGATCATGCATCAGAGGGATCCCTCGACCCAGCTTGCACCCTCCTGCTATCTGGGACCCCTCAGTGGATATCAGAGAGCTGGTTTCAGCCCTGTGGGACCCCACTAGTGCACAAATTCATGTACTGGGCCTATAATATAAAACATAAATGATGCAATTTAACTTACTGAGAACATTTCCAGTTTCTGGTCTAGCATGTAAGGAACTTTGAAATTGTTGCTTCATCCTATCAACAAGTAAAAAGCTGAACAAATAGTTGAACATTTTAAATATTGAGGATTAAAGATCTCTTCTTAGATATATCAGAGAAGTAAGGACACAGGGAAACTACTTGCCACAAAATTAGAAGACAAACAGGGTGGATACAGAGAATCATAACTTTCCTACCAACAGAACTGAAGAGGAAATCTTTGCAGGAACCAGTCCCCGAGTAGGGACATCTGAACTGTAACTGATGAATTGAACGCTCTGTGTAGATAATAAGTCTGTGGGTGAAAAACCAGGCAGTCATAAGGGAGTCCTCACACCAAAGAGTTGCAGGTTCATCATTCCTGGTCAAGGACACATAGCAGGGTTTCTGGTTTCATCCCATTTGGGACCAGAGAAGGACCCAGTGAAGGAGGCAACCTATCAATGTTATCTTTCATCTCTCTCTCTCTCTCTCTCTCTCTCTCTCTCTCTCTCTCTCTCTCTCTCTCTCTCTCTCTCTCTCTCTCCTTTCTTCCCTCCATTTCCTCCTTCCCTTCCACTCTCCCTAAAAAAAAATCAATGAAAAAAATATTCTCTGGTGAGGATTAACAAAAACCAAAACCAAAACAACAACACAGTTTGAAAAGAAGACTAGAGTCAAAGTTAGATATAGCATGAATGTTGAAATTATCAAACTCCAGGATTTAAAAAAAAAAAACACAACATTATGATTAATATGACAAGGGCTCTAACAGAAAAAGTGGACATCATGTAAAAACAGATGGGTAATGTAAGAAGAGAAATGGAAATTCTAGGAAAAAATTTGAAGGAGAAATGTTAGAGATTTCATTTTATTTAAAGGTATATCTGTCAAAGGGAGAAGATACAGGTGGTTAGCATGACATAATTTTAATTTTGAGACAGAGAGGACATACCATTCATACTCTCCCCCCAGGTTCCAAACTTTAGGGCTATATCTCTATCACCACACTTGCACAGGGGAGTGTCACAATATTTTTCCCACATGGCATACATGGGAAATGAGAATTATAGAGAAGGTTAGGTAGGGTATTTTTGAAGACATTTTTTTTTAAATGGCAAGTTTTCTTTCTAAAATATAGCTTAAAATAAATAAAAATATAAAGTATTACCATATATAACAGGTATTGAACTTGTATTATACATTCAAGTAAAATATATTCAAATTTAAAAATGAGAAACAAGAATTCTCAACATGAAATTTTATATCAGGCTTTATGTTTGCGATGACTGTAATTTTGAATCTAGATTGTTTTTATAGCTCTTTAAAATCTTAGTACAAATAAGTTTTTTTTAATAAGAATATAATTTAACCGAAACTGGTTTGACTCAGTGGATAGAGCATTGGTCTGCAAACTGAAAGGTCCCAGGTTCAATTCTGGTCAAGGGCATGTACCTTGGTTGCAGGCACATCCTCAGTGGGGTGCATACAAGAGGCAGCTGATCGATGTCTCTCTCTCATCGATATTTCTAACTCTCTATTCCTCTCCCTTCCTCTCTGTGAAAAATCAATAAAATATATTTATAAAAAAAGAAAAAAAGCCGAGACCGGTTTGGCTCAGTGGATAGAGCGTCGGCCTGCGGACTGAAGGGTCCCAGGTTCGATTCCGGTAGGGGGCATGTACCTTGCTTGCGGGCACATCCCCACTGTGGGGCGTGCAGGAGGCGGCTGATCGATGTCTCTCTCTCATCGATGTTCCTGACTTTCTATCTCTCTCCATTTCTCTCTGTAAAAAATCAATAAAATGTATAAAAAAAAAGAAAAAAAGAATATAATTTAAAAATTTAAAGATTTATTCAATTCAAAATGTATAACAATATGTAATACATATTAGCATTATTTGATTTACAAATATAAGGTTAACATTTTTGTAGTAGTGTGATTTTTTTCTAATCAATGACATTGAAAAATAACATAAATTTATTGCATAAATTTCAACTATAAAATTTTACAAGTTTTGACAATTATATGGCTCCATGCTTCTCTATGATGATCAGGATACAGCACATTTCAATTGTCGTTAAAGTTCCTGTGCCCCTTTACAGTTCATTCCTTACTTTACTCCAGGTCAGAGGCAACCTCTGGTCTGCATTTTGTCACTATAAACTAATGTTTATTTTATATCGATGGAATCATATTAAATGTATCATTTCAGTCTAGAACTTTCATTCAGCATAATGTTTTTGAAATTCACCTATATTGTTTCATGTTTTAATAGCTCATTATTCCTTTTTATCACTGAGGGAATTATTGTAAGAATATACACATTTTTTGTTTATTCATTCACCTGTTTATGGCATTTAGAGTCTTTCCACTCTGGGGCTGTTGTGAATAAAGCTGCTATGAACATTTTGTATAAGTATAGATGTATGTTTCCATTTTCCGTAAGTAGATACATATCTAACTGTAGAATGGCTGGTTATATGGTAGGTATTAATTTATTTTAAGAAAACTGACTGGTAAAATAATTTTCTATAGTGACTATAATCATTTTACATTCTCATCAGCAGTGTATGAGCCATCAAGTTGCTCCACATTCTTGTCAACACTTGATATTATCAGTCTTTTAAAATTCTAACCATTTTGGTAAATGTCTAGTAGTATCTCACTATGACTATAATTTGCATTTTCCTGATGAATTATAATGTTGAACATTTTAAAACTTCAATTAATTTTGAGTGCAATTTACACAATCATGCCAAATGCTATAATTCTAAAGTGCAGAATGCCTGTCTTTTTAGAATAGTTATCTGATTTGACAATCATAGAAATATTTGATAATTTTTCATGAAGCATCTTTTCTCAAGATTCTTGTCCAGCCTCTGCCTCAGTCTCCACTTCCCACTCCAACCAGCTGTTCCTTAGGCTTTGGATTGCTCCCATGAAAGGTCTAGCAGCACCACAGGAACACATCTTGTCCTGGCTGCTGAAGTAGATGTCATCTTGGCAGATCACGTTGGTGGATGTTCAGTGTGCATTGCCGTAGATCAGCAAGTGTGACTGTGACTCCCCATTCCCTGCCTACTGGGGAAAGATAGTGTGGCACCACTGGACTGCTCTACCAGAGTCCCTGTCAAGGACACCTAAATGAAAGAGGAGGTTAGGTAGGGTATTTGTGAAGGGCTGTTTCTGGGTGGAGGCTGCTGGTCCAGGGTCTAACTACTCCAAAAACTGCAGGCCTACAGCTTCTTAGGCAGGACTATTATTACCTATCCATGTAACACCTGTGCACTTGGGCGCTTCTAGTGAGATGATTTTGACCAGACTCTTCACCTGAGGCTTATTAGATTTTTTAAAGTTTTAAGACAGAATTGTCTACTTAAGGTTTATGAGATGAAATGAATATTTATCTGGTTGGTTAAAGTGTATTTTTTAAAATGAAGTTTTCTTTAAGGATAGATTCAGTGCTATGGGCACATTGTGCATAATGAACATGGAAGAAAATTGTACCTTTCAGTATTTCAAAACTGTCTCCAGGATTCCCGAGTGACAAAATGAGAATGGTTGGTATGCAGAAAATGAGGCCCCGTAACAGATAGGCTTTAAAGCATTCTGGGCTTACCTGGTGATGTGTGATTGAAAAATGGAGCAGCTTTCCTTTTGATTTTCTTTTCCATCTGTTTTTTACATTTAACTGACCAAAAGCTGTATCATTTATCCCTCAAAAATGGCCTCCTTTTTATTTGACCCAAGCTTTTTTCTGAAGGCCGGAGCCCATCCTGTGTTCTGTAGGCTCTACCAACATTCCAGCAGTTGATATTAGCAAGGCAAAAACTTTCTACTTTTGATATTTATGAGTTAAAATAAGATAACATTTTATTTACCGTAAAGTATTTTTTTTTGCCAATAATATGATGGTTAAGACAATGACTGGTGAATTAGAATTTGTGCTTTTGCAGTTTTGTGAAACGTATATTTTTATTAACAAAAGTTAAGTTTCATTCACTGAACAAAATAGGGAATCAGTACACATTAATCACAGATGCTTTGGAAAAGGCTACGCCATATATTTTAAACAAATAAACAATAGAGCCACTGTTCCAAGAAACATTTCATATAAGAAAAATTGATTTTATAATTCAAACCAGAAATTTCCTTAAATATTCAGCCTATATTGATTCATTTTGTTTGCCATTTTGTCTGGGCAGTTTCTGTTGACATTTTTCGTGTTTGTAACTTCATAGGCTGTGGTCATTTGTTACCTTGGCATCACCTATCTGCACCAACATTCGTCATTCTTCTGCTGACTTTGGCCCAGGTTGGGCAATGGAAAGTTAGGGCTAGTGGAATAATGCTGTTATGTGAAGGATATCATTAGAGAACAAAATTGTACTTCAAAGACCAAGCACATATGGTTTTGACTATAAAGATGGCAGGTGGATGGGAAGAAAGGTTGATTTCAAATTTATTTCCGTGATAGGAGAACCTTCTTGAAATTCTGAGGAAGATTAATTTCCAATTTGAAATTCCTAATTAATGAAACATGATAAGGTTTTACAACTTCCTGAGGTAAATTTTCTGGATGACCAAACTATCTTCATGTAAACTAATGAAACGTTTTAATGTAAGTCTCAGAATGATAGAATGCTGACAAACATTTGGTAAGAGACCTGTTAGAAAACCAACATGTATAGAGTAAAATTCATTTGAAAAAATTTAACTTGAGGATGTATAACATTAGAGAACTGGAAAATAAATAATCAACTTTTAAATGTGATCCAAATATCACTTCATTTTAAAAAGATGAATTTATTATGTATACAATTTAATTTTTAATGTTGTTCAGCATAGGAGGGCTTTCTTGTGTCCCGGAACACTAAAACTTCCTTAATAAAGATAATAGGTGGGTTTTTCTACAAGCAATTTTTTCCTTCTGTACTGATGATGCCTCCTTTCAAGGAAGGTGCAAAACTGGACAATCATAAACGAGAATTTGACTTAGCAAATGCACATATTTGCACATGCGGTATTTTCACACTGTCCAATAATATTTACAGCAGCAAAAATGCAAAATACACACACACACCACACCTAAAAGTCTATTGGTAGGGGACAAATGAAATATCATGTGCTCTACTCCATTCCATGCAATGACAAAGTTATATGTAAATTGCCATGAGTAATTTCCAGGCTATAGTGATAAAACCACTGACTCAACCTTTAAATAAGATGATTTCTTTCCTGATTGATATTCTACACACATAGAGAAAAGAGAGACTGCACAATCTTCAGGGTCACCACTTTACTCCCTTAGCCCCAAGTGCCCTCATATTGCAAAATTTTGTTGTTGTTTTTTTTCCCCCACATCTTTGCATTGAAGTAGTTGGATAACTTGAGTGAGCAGGCAGGGGTCTTTTTATGAGAATGTCTTCATTTGGAATAAGGGTTTCTCTGTCTGAGATCTGTTTTTCCTTTTTTTTCTATTTTAAATAAAGGAGCTATTGGGCAGGTGTACCTTGGTGGAGGTAAATGTGGGCAGTGTAGGCTTATGGGCACAGCTGGCAGGGGAGGAGGAACAGAAATCTTTATTATTTCTATTTTTGTTATAGGCAAAAGTCTTCTATTCTACAGATATTTTACAGTGTTCATTGTATTCTGTAGTGTAGCAAATTCTCTAGTGTAATGAGATAGAAAAAAGTATACTTTTTGGAGTGTTAGATGAAGATCAATGCTGAGAGCAGAGGACAATAGGTGTCTTCTCTAAGTGAAAAGGAGGTCACTTTTTGGGGTGGGCTGTGGGGAAGAAGCATTATTAACTTCTCAGTAGGCATTATTAGCATAGTAAGAATCTCAGATAGAATATTACTTGCATTCTTGAGCCCTAGACCCAGATCATGTGTCTCCTGACAACTACTCCTACCTCCCAGCAGCAGTGGTGAGGCCAGATCTACTTCCCTGCTTATAGCACAGGAGTTCATGAGAGCCTATCTGAGATGCAGGGGCAGCAGAGATGGACTCTAGAAAACTCTCATCGCCCTTTCCCCAGGCCTAGTGTCTTCCACCCTCATCCTCACTCCAGAAATTTGAAGCCCATGGAGAGATTTATTTGTCTAGTTTTCATCACCAAGTGCAATATCTGGTATTTATAAACAAACAGACAAACAAAACAAAACAAAGCAAATTAAAAATTTACAGGGCATGCAAGAGCATAAAAAACACACTCTGAAAAGACAGAGTACACATTAGAACCAGATTCAAGAATCTGATAAAAAATAGCCTACACAGTTAGTGAGAGGCAAATACCATATGATCTCATTTATATGTGGAATATAATGAACAAAAGAGAAATAGAGGCATGGCTACATGGGACAGACTGATCGTTATAGAGGGGATGGGTGTTGAGGAACTGGATGAAAGAAGGAGAAAGGGCTTAGCCAAAGAACAAACATACAAAACTCATAGACAGAGAACAGTGTGGTGATGGCTAGAGGGAAGGGGGGATGAGGACAAGAAAACACCAAAAGAGCCTGCAAAATCCCTCCTAGAACTAATAGATGAGTATAGCAATATGAAAGGTTAATATATAAAACTCCATTGTTTTCCTATTTACCAGCAATAAACAAGTAGAATTTGAAAATAGTGCAAAAATAATTAAATGCTTTGTATAATATCATCTATCTCTTATGTCTTTCTCTCTATCATTTACCTACCTGCTTATATATTAGAATATGTACAAATGAAAAGATAAACTTCATTTATTGATTGAAAGATTCAATGGTAAGATGTCGATTCTTCCCAAGTGGAGCTATAGATTAAATATAATTCCAGTAAAAAGTTCTCAAGTTATTTTGTAGATATTGACAAAGTAATTCTAAAATATATGAAAAAAAAAGAGGACTGGAAATTACAGACTAAAGTAGAACAAAGTTGGAAAACTCATAATACTCCAATCCAAGAGATGTAATAAAGCTATAGTAGTGAAGACAGGTTAATAGTGAAGAAAGAGTAGACACATAGATAAATACAAAATAGCGAGTTCAGGAATAAACAAATATAGTCAACTGATTTTTGACAAAGGCACAAAGGAAAGAAAATAAATGGCAAATGAATAGCCTTTCTAACAAAAGGTACCAGAGAAATTAGATGTCCATATGCAAAAAAATAAAATAAATAAAAAAATAATCTAGACACAGAACTTACCACACTCAACAACAAAAAAATAATAATTCAAGAAGACAATAGATCTCTACATAAAATACAAAACTATAAAACTTCTAGTAGAAAATATAGGTAAAATCTACATAATCTTTAGTTTGGTGAAGAGTTTTAACACCAAAAACATTAATCCATATAAGAAAAATGTGAGAAGTTGGGCTATTTTAATAAACAAGATTTTCTCTCAAAAGACACTTATGAAAATGAAAAGACAAGTTACAGACTTGGAGAAAATATTTGCAAATTGCATAACAAATAAAGAACTTATATCCAAAATGTAAAAAAGAACACTTAAAACTTAATAATAAACAAACAACATAATTAAAAAATATGCAAAGGATTGGAACACACACATATCACCAAAGAAGATATAAAGATGGCAAATAAGCATACAATAATATTTTCAACATTTGTCAGAAAAAAACAAACAAAACAATGAGATTCCATTGCACTCCTATTAGAATAACTAAAAAAATATTTTAAAAATACTGGTAATAATTTTTGGTGAGGATGCAGAGCAACAACAATTCTTATTCATTGCTTTTGAGAATGCAAAATGGTATAGCCACTTTAGAAGATATTTTGGCAATTACTTCCAAAGCTAAACATAATCTTACCATATGATCAAAGAGTCATACTCCTGCATATTTACTTAACTGTTTTGAAAACTTATGACCCCACAAATGTTAATAGCAGTTTCATTTATAATTGCCAATGCCAGAAGCAATTAAGATGACCTTCAGTAAACATATATAAACTACAATACATTTATATAATGGAATAATATTCGATAATAATAAAAGCATAATTTCTTAATTAAACCAGACAGCTAAACAACTTCCCAGACATAATTCTGGACATTCTTATGGACAAAGCTGCAGTGGCAGGGGCTAAGACAGAGATGGTTAGGGACAATCAGGAAGACAAGCAAGCAGTTAGGGGTGATCAGGCAGGCAGGAAGAGAGGTTAGGTCAATCAAGCAGGCAGGCAGAGGGATTGGGGGTGATCAGGCAAGCAGGCAGAGGGGTTAGGGGCAATCAGGCAGGCAGACAGAGTGGTTAAGGATGATCAGGCAGGCAGGCAGGCCAGTGAGTGGTTAGGAGCCAGGGATCTCAGACTGTGAGAGGGTGCTGGCTGGGCTGAAGGATACTCCCCTTCCCCTGCATGAATTTTGTGCACTGGGCCTCTAGTTCAATAATAAAAAGGAATGAATTATCTAGTCACACAAGCACATGGATGATTCTTAAAAACATATCCTATATAATAAGAGAGGAATATGCTAATTATAAAGATCTGACCATGTAACAACTGAATCACAGATCTGCAGAAGGGTGGTCAGCGAACTGCAAGTGGGCAGCAGAGAGCCACAGGAAGGGGCAGGGCAGCAAACTATGAGGGAGGAAGGGAGGATAAGGTGGGTGGAGCTATAGGAGGGTGGGGCAGTAGGTGGAGAGCTACAGAAGAGGGCAGGGCAGCAAGCTATAAAGGGGCAGGGGAAGCTACAGAAGGGTGGGCAGTGGGTAAAGAGCTACAGGAGGGTGGCAATGACCTACTGGTGCACAAATTTGTGTGCAGGGATACTAGTTGGTAAATGAAATTGTATAAATGAAAGAAGTCTGATACATATTGTACAATTTCATTTATATGACATTCTGGAAAAGAGGAAACTATAGAGATGGTAAACAGGTCAATGATTGCTAGGGGTTTGGGAAAAGAATGCAGTTGAATAGGTAAAGCAAATGGGATTTTTAAGGAGGTGATGGATATGTGATGGATACATGGCACCATATGGAACTATATTGTGATAGATACATGGCACCATGCATAGTTAAAAATCATAGAACTTTACATCATAGAAAGTGAATCTTGATGTATGCAAATCAAGTAAGTATATTTAGGCCCTCAGGTCCAAGATTGTAATGCATACCAAAACAAAAATATCTGAGTAACTTAAAAATTACTTCTGCAGATCTGTGATTCAGTTGTTACATGGTCAGATCTTTATAATTAGCATATTCCTCTCTTATTATATAGGATATGTTTTTAAGAATCATCCATGTGCTTGTGTCACTAGATAATTCATTCCTTTTTATTATTGAACTAGAGGCCCAGTAACTTAAAAATTAATTAAATAACTTCACTGAAGTTTATGGGCAGAAAATGTTCTAGCCTAATCTTGAAAATGAGTGGAGACTAAGACTAAAAGCAAAAGGAACTGTACAGAAACACCAAACTCTGATTGGTAATGTTGTTTCATAAGTTGGTATAGATTAATAATTCTGAACCCACCACACTTATATATTAGAACTCAACGATGAGGTTAATAAAATAGCAGATGTTAGGAGTCAGGTTTCTAACTTTTGATATGTGAAATTGCAGACTAGCAAGAGGGGAGCTTGGATTATTTGATATGGTACTGGATTAGAATTAACTTTCATGTTTAGTTTAATCAAGATAAAGACAGGTACATGGGGAAACTTTTACAGACATGTTTATATATGTGCATTGATATACACTCATATATTTTCTGGTTCTGTTGACAGAGAGATTCCAGAAATAACACCTTAGTAGTGATGATTAACCTCAACATACTGATTTTTTATTCTTAAACCATTCTTCAATAAGAGGAACCAGAACTCATTGGAAAAGTGGCTATTTCTAGGGATGAGAAGGAAATATACAAATTAGGACTGGAGCATCTCATACTACCAGAGAATAAAACCTAATACAAACAACAGCACCGAACAAGAATGACAACAATGGGGGTATATAAGATCCACACTGTTGCCAACTGAAAGAACTCCCAATGGTCAAATCTGGATGTTTTATCCAAATGATAAAACAAGTCATGTAGTACTGCATTTAATATAAATAAACAATTAAATAGATTAATAAAAAGGAGAGAATATAAAAGGATTGCATGCAGAAGAATTTAAAATAATTGATATGGATACCCACTCTCAAGGAGGTGGAGCATCACTCCCCTGCCCTTCAGTAGGGGTTGCACATTGTGACTTTTTTCTGAACCATGCATTATGAAAAGAAGGAAAAAGGGTAATTTTGTGGTGAAGAAACCTGATAAACGCCATCTTCGTCAGGTGATGAAAATTAACATCAAAATGGTAATTCAGTTAAATAGTGCCACTAAGAAAGTGAAAAGGTAAGGCAAAGAGTAAGAAAAAAATATATACATATGCAAATCTCTCTCTCTCTCTCTCTCTCTCTCTCTCTCTCTCTCTCTCTCTCTCTATATATATATATATATATATATATATATATATATATATATATATAATATATAATAGTGAATTATTAAAAGATTTCTGCTCAAAATTAAACTAGATCTTATATTCATTGTTGAACTAGATATTGTATTTGATCCATAAGGTAACATAAAGGAAGTAAAGGATATATAATAAAGAAGAAATAGTACAAAATTCAAACATGTCTGTATTTCCATATGTTAGTGTCCCTCCTTAGGGCGTTATAATGCCAGGGTTCTTTTCTCAGCCTTACAAAGAGTTCAACATTCTGGAGAAAGGGGATACACGTAGCTGAAGAAGAAGAAGTCCAAGGACGAAAGATAGTTTTGAAAGGCATTGGGGGTCAGAGGAGCTTGCTAAAAGGAACTGAAGACTCTCCTCCTTCTGGATCCTGCTTTTATTAACATGATTTATCTTAAGGCAAGGTGGAGATAATACATTACAGGGTAGAATACAGAAGCATTATCATTTTGGGGAATAGCCTACAGCTGTTCAAGTGTTTGGCCAACTGGAGGCAATAAAATGCCCTGAGCTATCTGGCAGTTAACAATCCTATTGAGGGTTGATGGAAGTGCCATGTAGCTGTTTCTAACAGGAGAACTATATATGTGGCTCACCCTTGTTGAGCTGCCCAAGCTTCACCAACTTTTGGTAAAACTCTTGAAATTATTACATGCTGGAATTGGTTCTCAGCACCATAAACCAGTAGTAAGGGGGAAATTAAATTAAAATAAAAGGTACTTTTAATAATAGCATCAAACACATGAAGTACTTAGCCTTAGGGATGAAAACATATTCTATATAATGAGAGGAATATGCAAATTATCTGTTAAGCTGTGAGGTGTAATGATCAACCACATAACAACTGGATCACTAATCTGCAGGAGGATGGGCAGCAAACTACAAGATTTTTAGAAGACCTATGCAAACATTTCTACTAAATATTTCTGAGAGAAATTAAAAGAGAACATAATATATGGGATAATACCCCATATCTTAAATTTTCGAATCTGTAGATTTAGTGCAAACCCAGTTAAAATTTTAGCAGATATTTTATTGTAGCAATTGACAAGATGGCTCCAAAATACATTTAACAAAGGCCGGGGAACAGCCAAGACAATCTTAGTGAAGATCAGAGTTGAAGGATCAACTTTACCACATATAAAGATTTACTACAAAGGCATAATAATTAACAGCTAGAACACAAATAGAGCAGTGGAACTGAATAAAGAGTCCATAAACAGAACCCCATATATACACTCACTTCACTTATGATGGATATGACAATATATTATAGTAGGGAAATAATGATAATTTCAATAAGTGGGGCTGGATGAACTAGATAGTCATATAAAAATTCCTTAATTCCTAGATTTCATCATATACAGAAATTAAGTCCAGGTGGTCATAAACCTAAAGGTGAAAAACTAAACAATAAAGTTTAAAGAAATTAAGCAGAAGAGAACATTTTCATAAAATTGGAGAAAGCAAAGTTTTGCTAAGGAAGAAAAAAAACAATTGTACTACATTGAAATTAAGATGTTCAGTTTATTAAATAGTACCATTAAGAAAGTGAAAAGGACCTGGCTGAATGGCTCAGTGGTTGAGCTTCAACCTGTGAACCTGGAGGTCATGGTTCGATTCCTGGTTAGGGCACATACCAGGGTTGCAGGCTCCATCCCAAGTCCCAGATGGGGGCAGGGGGCAGGAAGCCAACTGATCAAAGATATCTCTCTCTCCCTCTTTCTTTCTCTCTGAAATTAATAAAACATATTCTTTTTTAAAGTGAAAAGGTAAAGGAGAGGGTGACTAATTGTTCCAGTCAGCACAGAGCCTCTTTCCCAGCTTCAGGAGCTTGCCTCTCCCAAACCAATGACCCTAACAAAACCAAACCAAGCTAAGCCAAATCCAGTAAAATTAAATCATGTGATGTATAAAAGAAATTGAACTAAACTCAGCCATAACCAGTATCATAACCTCGAGTTCCTAAGTTTACATTTATTAACTCTGTATGCATATTATTTCAATTCTCATATGTCTGAACATATAGAGGTTGGCAAAAGTAGATTTACAGTCATGAGTTCATAAAACAGAGTTTATTCTTGTATTATTGTTTATTAATTACTTTATTTGAACAACTAGAAACCTACTTTTGTTCAATATAAATTTGAAAACTTTACTTGGGAATGCTTATCTGTATTTTTATCAACAACTGTGTTCACTCAGAGCAACCCAAAGAAGGTTAGTTACTTAGGGAGGTTAACTTGGGAGCTGGTGAATATCTTGGCAGAGCCTTTTAGAGACTAACTTTAAACATCTTTGTCAAATAGCAACTTAACAGTGAAAGTTCTGAAGATTCTATTTCTCTAGATAACTTCTGAGACATTTTAGTACACTACTCAAAGAACCTCAATCCCTGATGCAGTTGCTTTAATAAAAAAAAAAAAAAGTAGATATTAAAAAAAAAAAGGTGGAAGCGATGAATTAGGTAAAAGCTGAAACTGAACATTTAGGGCATCTCAACAAGCACCAAATCAATTATATCACTTTTTCTATCCTTCACCTAAAAACCATCTGGGACTGTCATGTAGCCTCAGCCCCTCAGCACTGTCAAGAAGGAATTGTCTAGATTGTCAGGAACACATGCCTTATACCCCTTGTACAACACTTGTGTGAGGAAGGCAACTTATACAACAATGGGTAAAATTATATAGTGTTCAGGAAGTTCATAGTATGAATAGCTCCAGGATAATGTAAATGTTTATAAAGCACAGTCAGCAGTTCGCGATTTCACACCTTCCTCCACCTAACACCTAATTTATTTTTTTCCTTGAAAAAAAAAAGTTCTATTACATTTTCAATGTGAGAGTATTTTAAGGCACTAGAATATTTTTTGTTTTTTTTCAGATTTTAATAATCTTATCGATGTCTCTGGTTGCTTCACCCATCACAGATTTGTAAAAATGAAAAAGCATTACAGTCCTTTTCATTTTCCTTTATTGAAGGGGTATAGAGAATTATGGAGGGGACCCATAATGATTTTAGGTAATATAAATGGTATTTTTGGTATTAGTAATTAGACTTACAGCAGTTTAATTTAATCCATGTATCTGAGTACTCCCAGAGTTTCATTCAGTTGACTAATCACTATAAATGAGCTAACTAAGCATAAAGAATATAGTTCCTGGCCTCAGAGAGCTTACCAGCTAGCCTGATGGTATAGATGAATAAATTTCTATGCATTCTAGTTTTAAGGAGTATCTTCTAAACTCGAAATAATATGTTATCATTGTAGAATTTAATATCATCTAAGAACAGGACTTTATTTTTCGGGTTCTTTTCTCCCTGCCTTTCATTGCTCAAATATGAAATCAAATGTTTGTTCTCATTCATAAATGTCTGTAATCATCTAAGAATGTTCATTTCATCTTTATGATGTTAATTCTGTTCTTTGTTCTCTAGTATATTGCTCCTGTACCCAAATGTTTTTCAAAATTCTCAATTCTTGCTGACACTGCATTTTTATGGTCTAATTCTTTTCCTGATCCATTACAGACCCTAAGATATAGTGAACAGAGTGACCTTCTATGCATTTAGGCAACATTTCAAAGAAATCGACTATGAAGTTATCTATTGCTGAAGATACCCTGAGTTATGTATTAAAACAACTTGATTGTTCACATCTTGGATGCAACCTTACAAAACAATAATATTTCATTTGAGAGGAAGGCAATTGCAAAGGAGTACCTTTGACTTAGCTGCTCACACATATTTGACATTATAACATGAGATAGTAGAGACAGTCATTTGAATGGACGTTTACTAGTCATCAACACACACTAAAGAGAATAAGGCTTAGCGAGTTAGTGCATTTGCACTTCTGACATATATGACTCCATGATTGCTATTACATAGATGAGCAAGCTTAAGGGTACATTGACTAGACAACTAAAGTCATAACAAATGTAAAGCTGAAGAAAAATCAGCAATGATTTTGAGTTTTTTCACATTTAAAATTAGATAATTTATTTACCTCTTTATTTTTAAATGTTACTTATGACATAGAAAATATAAATAGCTGGTACATATTTTCCTTTTGGGTGGTTTCCTTCAGAAACTGCAGAGAAGAGTTCTTACAAAATTGGAGTCCTTCTTTGTTCTTTGGAAAGTCATGTAGTCAGTGATTATTATGCTCCAAACTTGGATGGATAAACAAGTAATTGTGGACTGCTGAAAGACCCAGCTCACTTTTACTCTTCTCATTGCAAATGCTTATTTGATATTCTTTTAGAATATTTTTTATTTATTTGTAGTGTTTTTTCAATTCAATTAAAATAGTGAGCTCTCTTTTTGTCTTTTCTTTTTTTTTCCAAGCTGAATAATGCTACTGTCTAGGAATCATTAAACTATTAAAATAAAATCCAATGCACTTTATGTAAATTGCTCCATTTAAAATATTAGTAAATATTAGTTTGTGATAGAACAGTATACAAGATATATTAGAGAGCAAAAATAAAATGTTAGTAATGTTAACCTTAATCTTCAACTAGTGATAGATGGTCACTTTGGCACCCTTCAAAAGTCCTGCACGCCTTTTTGACCACTGGAAGCACGAGTTTCTCAGATGGGCTAAGTATAGAGCACTGCTGCTGGAGATTGGAAAAAGAGCTGAGGTCAAAGGTCGACACAGTGAGAGAGTTTGCTCTTTAAGAGGTTATCTGTGGATCTGCAAAGCCAAAGTGTAATTGGGTTTTGTGATGTGATTTTAGTGTGTAATTGTATATGATCTCAGACAGTTTCAAAGACAAGCTTGGAAGATTTTTCTAGCCTGTATGTGATAGCAATTTTAGAGATTGTGTGCAATCTTGGGTGAACAAAACAGAATGATCAAAAATAGACATCAGAGGTAATACAGCAAGTACTTGATTCACTCTAATTATCATTTCAGCCACTGATTCTAATGTAAGATCATCTTTAGTTTTAGGAATTACAGTTACTATAAAAATAAAGATATTTCACTCTCATGACTAGTATCAGTACAGCCAATTTTATATCAGCATTTAGAGATTGAATTTTACTTGAAGATAACCGAATCATTACAGTGAAAGAAAAAACATAGAGCGTTAAAACTTAATGTCCAGGATTTTTTTTGCCACTAATTTTGTTAAGTTTCTCACTCCTGAATACTCCAAACAATGGGAAATAAACATCTCCTTATTGTTTTAGATGTTTAGGGTTGCCTTGATTAAGCTGTCACTGCTGTCAGTTATGTTCTTATAAGCCTGGTTGGATCTATTTCATGTTAGGAAAAAGCTCAGATAAATCCAGGAAAGCTTAATGTTTATCCAATGTGAAAATAATTACTCAAAAGTGTTATTCTTAATCCAGATAATTAGAGTGAGGAAGGAAAGATCAGTGTCATTGTGAATTATGCCCCGGCAATTGACTCTTGGTCCTTGTAAGTTTCAGGTGAAGATGTGAATGGATAAAGGTTAGATTAAACATAATCCAAAGTAGCTGCAACCTTAATCTGTTATGATACAAGGATGATCACTTAAAAAGAGCTGGATTGTGGGATTGTTTCTGGTTGGATAAGATGCCGCTCGACTGGGACTAGTCTTAAAACATGCTTAGCACCATGTCACTGCAGCTGTAAGCACTTGTGCACGACTACAGCCTGCCACAACTATCAGGCGCTCCTGGGCTGAAGCTGTACGCTGAAGTATCATGCTTTCCTAGTATCTGGGCTTCACATCAACATGCCTTCCAATGGTTTGCATGGAAAAATATTTCCTGGATGTTTGTGGCATTATCTTCTTGGTTGTAAGAAGCATGGATTTAGAATCTGCTAAAACTCTGGAATAAAATATGCAGCCATTTGTTAACTTGAACTGTTTAGGGGCATATTTGTAATTGAGCTTATTTTTGCTGTTTCGGCATAGGAACTCTATTGTCAATGGGATTCTTTAATGTAATCACAATGTTTGGAGAATTATTTGTTTATCAAGTTTTTTTAAAAATGAACTTAGGGTTTTCTAAATATTTCTGTAAAGCTAAGACAATTTATTTTGAAGTATGGATAATGAGGTCCAAAAAATCTTTTAAAAGCCATGATGCAAAATCCAACCATTTTTTAATTGAAAAAAAAAAAACACATTTGGAATTTTATTTATTTCTCCCAATAAATCTCAGAAACGTAATATACTTAATTTTAGAATGGCTCAGTTGGGTTTACTCTGATTACATAAAATGGAATAAAATAATTTAATTATTATGTAAAACCAATTATGAATTGAAATTTATTGCCATTTTATAACAAATCAATTTTAATAAGTTTAAACATGTAATAATTTATAATGGTTGTTTATTTTTCTTTTCAGTAAAATTAAGTTGTATCTCACTTACTGTTAAGTAGTTAATAAAATAACTAATATAAGGTAAAAACTAATAATGTGAATGTATTTTTACACATTTAGTTTTACTTACATCAAATTTCTAAAAGACTAGTTTGAATATTTTAATAAAGTATGTTTTAATAAATATCACTCTAATAGTATATCAATAAAATTTTAACCTGCATTAAAACTCAAATTTACTACATATGATACTTGTGACCCTTGGATAAATATGTAACATAATATGCTATAAATGTATCAGATATATTTTCTAATTACAGTAATGACTTCAATATGTATGTGTGCAATATTTGTTCTTTAATAATCATAAACATTTGTTGAAATTCACCATGCACATTTATGTAATTTCTTCATATTTTCACAAATTATTTAATGTTATTGATTTATACAACTGTTGTTTTATCAAGCCTGCTATATGCCATGTAGTAGTCCAGGGACTGTGACTATAGCAACAACACAATAAAAAAAAAGAGTTCCCAGTCTTCATGAAGCTTATATTATTTGAGCAGAGACAAAATAGAAGGTAAAATTAAATTTACAATATGCAAAAAAGAGTGAAAATGCAATGAAGAAAAATGGTGCTTGGGGGCTTAGGATTGGGGCATGGTGGATCACTATTTAAGACGAAAAGGTAAGAAATGGCTTCACAGAAAAGGTGACATTTATGCAAAAAACCTGAATGATATTAGAAAATAAGTCATGTGGTTCTTTTGGCTAAGGGTGTACTGGATTCTAAATAATTATCCTTTCCTGATAAACAGGAATATTTTCCAGGTAGATTTATAATCAGGTAATCAAAAATAGTTATCATTTCAGGATTTACTGATGAGTTTAGCCACAGTACCAGATCCTTTTCTATATTTTAAAAATATTTAAACATTTTCAATAAGGTTTGGTTCTAAATTATTTGTAACGACTGTATGTTTAATTTTGAAAGAACACAAATGTGCCCTCATATTCCAGATAATGACAGAAAATACATAGCAATTAGTCTTCAAGAAGACACACTTGTATTGTATGAAAGAATAAGAACAAGAAGGATGAATATTTCTTAATGCTTATTCATTTGTGTGTGAACAATACAGGCCTGAGAAATTCTGTTGTTATTGTGTGTTCTATCACTTACATAGATATTTCTCAATCCTGGCCTTGCCTTGTGAGTTAGTTGATATACTTACTAGACAAGATAACTAGTGTACATAGACATCTTGCCCACCTCACTTGTTGCTATAACTTATTTTCTTCTTTAATTTGCAAACACTATTCATTGCAAAGATACCCAAAAGAAATTTACACTTTTCTGTTTCTGTCATTCATTTATATTTCTTTTTTTTCTTTTCTTCTTTTGTTTTGAGAGAGAAAAGATGAGAGAAAGAAAGAGGGATAAAATAATTATTACTAGTGTATACATTTGCTTAGAGGAATCATAAGTGAATCTTATAAACACATAGTTTTCATTTGTAAAAATGTCTATATGTACAAAGAACATTCCTAATATTTTCTTTTGCTTCTTTACCTATGAAAAATAGACAGCTATGATTTAATGCAAAGACATGATTAGCTATGTTGGCACAATAGTATGTCCAGTCATTTTAATTGGTGGTATGCCACATGATGGACAGGACCCAAACTATAGCACACCACAGAACTGAGAACAGTTTCCATTCATCAAGGCCCAGCATTAGTCTTGGCTAATAAACCACATGATAATAACAAATACTGTACTTTAAAAGTAACTTCATGTTGGTATAGACTTGACATCATTTGACGATTTTTAGCTATAATTACTATGTTCAAATTATGCTTCTAACATGAATCTACTATAAATCTGCTTTGGAAAAGTCAGAGATCTCACCACCATCCTCAACATTTCTAACATCCAGAATGTGTTTAAATAGATAAGAATTTGAAACAAAGAGCTCAATCAGGAAAATGCTTATTCTTTATGTTTATGGCTTTAGGTATATTCATGTAGAGATTTCTCCTACAATTCAGTCCTGCCCATTGCTTAATCCTGTGGAAACTATTTATTTAACATTGGTCTCTTCTGCTAAACTGTGAGAAACAATGAGGGTAAGGACATTATCTGTCTTACCCATCTATTTCCAATACCTAAGAACAGTGCCTGAAGCATCTCAGGGACACAGTACTTATTTATTAAGCAAATGAATGAATGAAGCTCTGAGTATTTGAGTTTGTTTAAATTAATGTGACTGTTCTAAGACACTTGAAGTAATGTGCCTGTTCTTAGACTCAAATCTCAGAGCTTTTATATCCCATTGTTTCTATCCTTCTCAAGACAGAAAAATTCAGAATCCATATTTACAATCTTTTAGTTTTCATAACCTTCTTTCTCAGCTTCCTTACCTTTCCAACCTTTACACAAAGTACTGAGAAAAAAAGATAGACATTTAAATAACAAACTAAAAAGTAGTCAATGTTGATATTTAGACATCAGAATTATGGGGGTGCCAGAAGAAGAGAGAGAGAAAGATACTAAAAACCTTTTTGAAGAAATAATGACTTCTACCACCTGGTGAAAGAAATAGACTTACAGGTCCAGGAAGTGCACAGAACCATAAGCAAAAGGAATCCAAAGAGGATGACAGCAAGACACATCATAATTAAAATGCCAAGAGCAAAAGACAAAGAGAGAATCTTAAAAGCAGTAAGAGAAAAAGTTAATTACCTACAAGGGAGCACCCATATGGTTGTCAGCTGATTTCTCAACAGAAACTATGCACACCAGATGAGAGTGGCAAGAAATATTCAAAGTGATGAATAGCAAAGTTATCATTCAGAATTGAAGGGCAGATAAAGAACTTCACAGATAAAAAAACAAAACAAAACAAAACAAAAACCTGCCAAAACCGGTTTGACTCAGTGGATAGAGCATTGGCCTGCAGACTGGAGGGTCCCGGGTTCAGTTCTGGTCAGGGGCATGTATCCTGGTTGCGGGCGAGTCCCCAGTCGGGGGTGTGCGGGAGGCAGCTGATCGATGTCTCTCTCTTATCGATGTTTCTGACTCTCTGTCCCTCTCTCTTCCTCTCTGTAAGAAATCAATAAAATAAAATTTAAAAAAAGCTAAGTTCATCAGCACCAAACCAGTATTATATGAAATGCTGAAAGGTACTCTTTAAGAAGAGGAAGAAAAAAAAGGTAAAGATAAAAATTATGAACAACAAATACATATCTACCAACAAGTGAATCTAAAAATCAAGTGAATAAAAAATCCAATGAGCAGAATAAATTGGGGAATATAATAGAATCAGGGACATAGAAAGGAGTGGACTGACAACTCTCAGGGGGAAAGGAAGGAGGCGGGTGCAGGGAGAGACTGGACCAAAATCATACATCTATGGATGAGGACAATGGAGGGGAGGTAAGGGTAGAGAGTGGGATGGGAACCAGGTGGAGGGGAGATATGGAGGGAAAAAAGAGGAACAATTGTAAAAATCTGAACAATAGAGATTTATTAAATTAAAAGATAAATAAATAAGTAGTCTATTATGATACCTTCATGTTTTATTTAATCAGGCAGCAGCAGCAACAACAACAACCACAACAAAACAAATCTGGTGTATCTCCCCTTTTTGGTAATTTGATTAAATGGGTTTATTTTTCGATCATAAAGTTTCCAAGTTCACCAGACTCCCATGGAGTTCCATTTTAAGTGTGTGTGTGTGTGTGTGTGTGTGTGTGTGTGTGTGTGTGTTTGAATATGGCAGGTAGAATAAGAACTATTGATGTCTATGCCCTAATCTTGAAATTTGTGAGTATGTCACATTATGTGGCAAAAAAAAACAACTTATAGATAAAAATAAGGATACAAACTTTGAGATGGGGAGATTATCCTGGATATGTGGTAGGCCCAATCCAATCTCATGAGTCCTTTAAAGGTGGAGAACCTTTTCACTTATGATTAGAGAGAGATGTGACAACAGAAGAAGGGTGAAAGAGATGTGATATTTCTGTTTTTGGAAATGAAGGAAAGGGGCCATGAGCCAAGTATAGGAGGCCCGTGGAAGCTGGATTCTCCCCTAACAGCTCCAAAAAAAACACAGCCCTGCTGTGTTTTTAACTCTGTGAGATCCCTGTTGTACTTCTGACCTACTGAAATGTAAGATAATGACTTATATTATTTCAAGTTACTAAGTTTGTAGTGATTTGTTATAAAAGCAATAGACAATAAATACAGTGATATTTTTGTTAAACCCATGTTAATCTATTAGATTAGCTCTAAAACAGTTGTTTTTTAATAGTTATTTTAATGAAAGCATTTATTAAAAAATTATACCTTACTGTCAACCTACTGTTTGGCTAACTAAATACATACGTATTTAATAAATTGGCTTAAAATATATATATATATATATATATAATCAGGTTGGCCAGATGGAAATTTAATACCTTCCTACTACTTTGAAGGGTTTTATGGGAATTATTATATGTAGTTAAGTTAGGGGTATATGCTGCTGTAGACATGTGTTCCTTCCCTGAGGAGATGGGGGATAGCAGAGGAGTGTGAGGTTGGAAGGTGCTTGGTATTTGTGGTCAGCTTGGTGAAATATTTTGCGGGCTGTTGATTTTATACATGACTCTTCTAGTCAAAGTCTCTTGGCAATGCGCACAACAGTACTCTATCTGGAGTTTTCTAATACTAGACTTGTTAATATCAACATGGTAATAAAGAGTTGAAAACAAATAAAAACCTTCAAAGGTTAAAATATACAAGATCATGATTAAAATGGAGTTAGAGGTTAAGCTTTGGTTCCTTTTACTTCTAATTCTGTTATTTAACTCTGAGGTAAACAATAAGGAAAAGCTCAAGAATTCTTTTTTTGTTTAGTTCTTGTTAATTCTCACTATAGGACATTTTTCATTAATTTTTAGAGGGAGTGGAAGGGGGAGGGAAAGATAGAGAGAGAGAAACTTCAATGTGAGAGAGACACATCAATTGTTTGCCTTCTACATATGCCCTAACTGGGGCTGGAGATTGAGCCTGTAACCAAGGTACATGCTCTCAAATGGAATAAAGTTGTTATCCTTCAATCTGAGGGCCAATGCTCTAACCACTGAGAAAACCTGGCTAGGAGTATACAAATTCTTTATTCTTATAAAGTGTCTCTATAAAATTTTGTATGATTTCAGCATTTGAAGCAATGAAAGTACCTTCCAGGTCAGAAATAAGATTTCTTCAGTTTGGCTTTATATGGTTTTCTATTACTTTTATAACAAATTGCCAGTAAGTTAGTGGCTAAAAACAACACTAAGTAAGCTCTTCTAGTTCTGGAGGTCAGAATCCCAAATGAGTTGTAGGTGTTAAAATCAAGGTGTCCACAAGGATGAAGGTTCCAGGAAAGAATCTGTTTCATTGACTCTCCCAATTAATCATTTATGGCCATAGAGATGTTCCTTATTAATGCATTTGAAACTTTTGTACTCAGTAGTAGTGAGTAATATTGCCGTATTTTATAATATTTGTAAATAAAGGCCTGGTGCACGAAAACGTGCACTGAGGGGTGGGGGGAGAGAAGGATGTTCCCTTAGCCCAGCCTATGCCCTCTCACAGTCTGAAACCCCTCAGGGGATTTCCATCTGTTGGGAGTGGGCCTAAGCTGGCAGTTAGACAACCCTCTTGCAGTCAGGACCCCTTTTTACCGCCCACCTGCTTACTGTTCCTTACTGCCGGGTTCACTGCTCCTTAGTGCTGCCATGGAGGTGGGAGAGGCTCCCATCACTGTCAAAGCATTTGCCAGCCATGAGCCTGGCTTTGGGAGCACACTGACTACAAGGGGGACAGCTCCTATGTTGAGCTTCTGCCCCCTGGTGGTCAGTATGCATCATAGCGACAGATCATTCTGCCATAATGGTTGCTTAGGCTTTTATTATCTAGACCAGAGGCCCAGTGCATGACATTTGTGTACTCGGGGTGGGGGCATACCCCTCAGCCTGACCTGTGCCCACTCACAGTCCAGAACACCTCTCTGGGAGCCCTCAGGGGATGTCTGACTAATGACTCAGGCCTGCTTCCCACAAATGGAAATCCCCCAAGGGGGTCCAGTCAGAGTGTCTGTCCCCTGGTGGTCAGTGAACATCATAGCAACTGGTCAACTGGTTGACTGTCTGCCCACTGCTGGTCAGTGCATGTCATAGCGAGCAATTGAGCAGCATTAGCATATCATTAGCAAATTACACTTTGATTAGTTGAATGAATGACTGGATGACCAGACATTTAGCACATTAGGCTTTTGTTATATAGGAGAGTATGTCAAGCCCACTCAGTATATTTCTAGCACTATAAATTTTCTACCATCAGGTATTAGAATGTATAGTTTTATTAAATTTCTACTTATTGGTTTTTGAAACCCACAAAATGAGTTTCAACAACTTAATAATTACATTTTTACTAATAATCAGATTTATAAAAATGTACTTTCCAATCTAGTCCTATAAGAAGAAATTGTGTTCTTTTAATTAAAATCTTTTGAAACACACAGACATGTTATCTGATATTCATTTTGGCTTACAAATAAAATGTTCTGATTTTATCACTAAAAACTATTTGCATAGTAAAAGTGGTTCTTATCCTAAGAAAAAAAGCATATCATGAAATTCCTCTTAATATTGTTTAGAATAAAATGGTGAGCCTTAACTTTGCATTTCTTAAGATTGCATTATTTTGTAAGTCATGTGTCCTTTTAAAATTGATTTTCAAAATTAAAGACAGGGTTAACAAAATCTTTTGAGAATACTACTCATTTATTTCATTCATCATATATTTGGACAACAGTATTATTTATGTGTGTGAGCACAAAGCTATGCATATGTGTATATACACACAAAAAACCACTTATGTATACATATATACATATGTACAAATGGCCATCAAATACATGTCTGTGATGCTTAATTTTATGTGTCAATTTCACTGAGTGATGAAATGCCCAGACTAAACATGATTTCTGAATGTATCTGTGAGGTTGTTTCCAGGTGAGATTTATACCTGAATTGATAAACTGAGTAAAGCTGATTTCTCTCCTTAATGCAAGTAAGAATCATTCAATCCAGTGAATGGAACAGAAAAGGCAGAAGAAGAGAAAATTTTCTCTCTGTGCCCAACCATTGAGCTGAGACATCAGTTGTCTCCTGACTAGGACTGGGGCTTACACCACTGACCCTCTTTCCAGGATTACCCCATTGGTCATGGGACTTCTCATCAAAATGTGTATATATAATTGTTTGTTTATTTGTTTCCCTGGAGAAACCAATCCAGCATATTTTATGGAATATGCTGATATATAAATAATCTGAAATGAGATATATACTCAGTACTTGGAAGTCATGGCCATAGGAATCAGACGAGTAGAAGAAACAAAGGGCATCCAAAGTGAAAAGAAGGATGTAAGTTTTTCATTATTCACACGTGAAATTATATCATACATATAAGTTATTGCCCTTTGAAACAACATGAAGGGACCTGGAGATTATTGTGCTAAATGAAATAAGCCAGTCAGAAAAAACAAATATCATATTATCTCACTTATATGTGGAATCTAATGAAAAAATGAAAAGGAGAACGTATTTGCCAATGATACATCTGATAAGAGGTTAATCTCCAAAATATATAAAGAACTTAAACAACTCAACAACAGAAAGATGAACAATCCAATTAAAAAACAGGCAGAGGACCCGAATAGACACTTTCGCCAAAGAGGAAATACAGATAGCCAAATGGACATGAAAAATGCTCAATATCATTAATCACCAGAAATATGCAAATTAAAACCATAGTGAGATATCATTTCACACTTGCCAGAATGTTACCACCAACAAATCAATAAATGGCAAGGGCTGGTGAGGATGTGGAAACAGGGAACTTTAGTGCACTGTTGATGAGAATGAAGATTGGTGTAGCCACTAGAAAAAGCAGTATTGAGTTTCCTCAAAAAAAAAAAATTAAAACCAAACTGCCTTATGACCCAGCCATCCCACTACTGGGAATATATCCTGAGAATTGCAAACACCAATCAGAAAGAATATATGCATCTCTATGTTCATAGCAGCACAATTTACAATAGCTGAGAGTTGGAAACAGCCCAAGTGCCCATCAACAAATGAGTTGATAAAAAAGCTGTAGTATATTTACACAATGCAATATTATGAAGCTGTAAAAAGAAAGAACTCTTACCATTTGCAACAGCTTGGATGGACCTGGAGAATATTATACTAAGCAAAATAGCTTGTCAGAGAAAGAGAAGTATCACATAATTTTACTCAGATGTAGAATCTAATGAACAAAATAAACTGATGAACAAAATAAAACCAGAGATATTGAAGCATAAAACAGACTAATGAATCTCAGAGGAAGGTAGGGATAGTGGTGGGTGAGTGGGTAAGGAGTGATTAACCAGGGAACTTATATGCATATATGCATAGCCATGGACACAGTCAATAGAGTAGTAAAGGCCTGGAAGAAGTGGGTGCTAGGTGGAGGGGGTCAATGGAAAACACACACACACACACACACACACACACACACACACACAAAGGGACATCTATAATATTTTCAACAATAAAAAATAGATAAATATCACATGATCTCCCTCATTTGTAGAATATAATAAACAATATAAACTGATGAACATAAATAAATCCAGAGACAGAGAAGTGGCAAACAGATCAGCAAACTTCAGAAGAAAGGCAAGGTTGGGGTGGGGTGGTGGAATAAAAGATCAACCAAAGGACTTGTATGCATGCATATAAGTATAACCAATGGACATAGACACCAAAGTGGTGAGGGCATGTGCAGAGGTGCGGGGTGGTCAGGGAGAGGTCAATGAGAGAAAAAGGAGACATATGTAATATTATATATAAGTAGAGGCCCGGTGCATGAATTTGTACAATTTGTGCATGGGTATGGTCCCTCTGGGTGGCCTGCAAGGATTAGGCTGAAACCCGCAATCCAATGCCTCCTGCAGCTCCAACCTGCCACTCCCACTCATCCCAGCCCCATTATGCCTGCTGTGGGCTCGCACCCAATCAGTCCGATCAGGAGAGGCTCGCTGCTGCCACAGCATATGCCAGCAATGAGCCTTGCCTCTGGCACCCTCCCATGGGGAGTGGCCTGTGGGATCGGGCTGAAACTGGCTCTCTGACATCCTCCGTGGGGTCCTGGATTGCGATAAGGTGCAGGCCAGGCTGAGGGACCCAACTAGTGCACTATCGGGCTAGGGAGAGACCAAGGGAGGCTCCAGGGCATATCTGCCCCATCTCGCCCAGTCCTGATTGGGGTTGATTAGGATCAGCTGGCTGGGGAGGGATGCAAAAGGTTGGCCAGCCAGAGAGGGAACATGAGAGGACTTTAGGGTGTATCCAGCCCATCTTGTTCAGTCCCAATTGGCCAGACCTCAGCAGCAAGCTAACCTACCGGTCAGAGCATCTGCCCCTTGGTGGTCAGTGCACTTCATAGCAAGCGGTTGAGCAGCTTTAGCATATCATTACCATATTCTGCTTGATTGGTTGTTTGATTGTACTTCCATTCAGTTTATTTGCATATTACCCTTTTATTATATAGGATACTTTAAACAATAAAGAATTTTAAAAAATAAAGTAAAAAGCCACCAAAAGCCCTAGCTGGTTTGGCTCAATGCATAGAGTGCTGGCCTGTGTACTGAAAGGTCCCAGATTCGATTCTGGTCAGGGGCACATGCCTGCGTTGTGGATTTGGTTCCCAGTAGGAAGCATGCAAGAGGCAGCCAATCAATGATTCCCTGTCATCCTTGATGTTTCTATCTCTCTCTTCCTCTCCCTTCCTCTTTGAAATCAATAAAAATATTTTTAAAAAAAAAAGCCACCAAAAAAGAAGAAGGAAAGAAAAGAAAGGAAAAGAAAAGAAAACTACTCATTTTCTTAAGTATCTTTCTCTAAATCTCTTTTCTGGGTTAATCAATGCTTTCCCTCCCCTTTGTAAAGAACAATGACTAAAAGGATTTGCACATATGTTACTCCTAAAAAGTGAATTGTATATCTCCAAATGTTTTCTGTTCTTATTCATCAAAATATTTTTATGCTTATCGTATTTGTTAGTCTTCCTCCATAATTTAATTAATCATGAAATAAACTAGTAAAGTTTGAGTGAATAGACATTTCCTTCTATGGGAATTACGTTGAATTCTACTTAAAAGATAGAAATAACTGAATGTATGCATTTATCAACACTTTATCTCAAAACCCCATGAGTGCAAGGACTAAAAGTTTTAAGCCCACAAGCATAAAAAAATGAGAAAGAAGTCAATGGTCAATAATAAATAACATAGGTGGACATGTGATAACTAATTTTCGAGGTCAGAGCAAGTAAAAATTCAAGCCATCATGTGTCAGCCAATAAGAAAACAATTTAATTTGTACCACAGAATTGTGCAAAGGTTCGAAATTTTATATACTAGAATAGAGGCCCAATGCAAGAAATTATGCACGGGGCTGGGGTTGGGGTGGGGGGCTTTAGCACAGCCTGCACCCTCAGTGGATGTCCAATTGCAATGTAGGCCCAATCTCCAGGGATTGGGGCTAAACCGGCACTTGGACATCGTTCTCACAATCTGGAATGCTGCATGCTCCAGTGACCATACTTTTCATACAGGTACAAGGCATCTTGCTGTTGTATGCACACCTACTTTTTTGCCCTGATTATAAAGGTAGTACATAACATGATCCTTCTGAGGCAGTAGTACCATTTTCCCCATTGTATAGGTGGAAAAACTGAAGCAGAGAGAAGTTAAGTAATTGGCTTTGTCACACACTTACAAGTGTTAGAATCAGGACTGACCACAAAATGTGCAAGCCAGAATCAATGCATGTCACTATTGCATCATCCTGTTTTTTAAGTGTTAAAAAGCCTTGCCAGATTTTAATTTTTAAATCTAAGAGATTGTTCCCAATCTATAGGATAGGGTAATCAGGGCCATCTGTGGGGCTACTGACAGGTGGGGTAATAGGTGGCGTCTGCTGGCACCCATCTTGGCTGGCAGCCTGGTGCTTCCCACTGACCAGCCCTGCCCCCTGATCGCCACTGCTGGTCACCTCCTTCTCAGGGGGCAGATACTCAATGCAAGAGCTGCCCAACCTGGAGGCAGCTCCTGCATTGAGTGTCTGCCCCCTGGTAGTCAGTGTGCATTATAGGGACAGTTGTTCTGCTAGGTATTCTGCTGTTCAGTCAATTTGCATATTAGGGTTTTATTATATAGGATAATTCTGGGAGTAAGGGTGAGAAGGTGGGACTGAAAACAGAAGGACTAGTTGAAAGCATGTATAAGGAAGGTTAAAAATGTAGATGCTTCCCTTCATCCTTGCATCCAGGCAACTACCTTCTTCCCAAAGTAGGCAGAAGACTGGATGTTTGCACTGTGGAGATATTGAATCAGACCTGTTATACACTCAAAGATCAAGGTTAGAGATTGGGAATGGATTACTGATAGATGTATAGAAATCTAAGGTATATAGACACTGCTGTGGGCAAGCTGAAGGGAATGTTTTCGTGTACCCACATCATGGTGATGCCCCAGGCCCCTTCCCACTGCTGGGCTTACAGAATGTTTATATGCCCTGGAAAAAAGGCTGAAACCGAATATAACTTTTTATAGGAACTGGCAGCCTGAATAGAAATGACATACAGAAACAGACATTTGGGATGTTGCTAGTAAATGTCAAGAAGCTCACTTGATATTCCTACAATGATGAGCCTTATTTCACAAGCCATGTTTATTTCAAAAGCTGCCACATTTGTGTAGGCATGTCTTATGCTTAAATAGGCTCTGGTAGGCAAAATATTAGCCAAACATGAGGTCTTCTGGATTAACTCTAATTTTCTACACCATTTTCTACAAATTTTCATCTTATTCTTGGTCTTTCTCTTTTTTCCTATGAGATTTCCTCAAAACCATTTCTCTACCAGTGGTCCTTTTTACTATTTTAATTCAATAATTTTTATTGTTCTCTAAAATTAATTTTTATATAGTGTCCTATTCTAATTTAATGGATTCTATATCTTCTCATATCTCTCTGAATTTACTGATGGAAAAGGCCAATTGAAGACTATACACAATCTCTATATCTATATCTATATCTATCTATCTATCTATCTATCTATCTATCTATCTATCTATCTATCTATCTATATAAAAGCCTAAGTGACCAAATTAATGAACAACTGGTTGACCAGTCACTCTGATGCACACTGACCACCAGGAGACAGACCTTCAATGCAGGAGCTGCCTTCTAGTGGTCAATGTGTTCCCACAGCCAACCTCTTACAGTTGTGGGGGGAAGGGCATAGGGACAGATCACTGGAGGTTGGCCAGCTGTGGGAGGTTGGCTGTGGAAGCATACTTACCACCCAGCTGGCTGGCTGGGGGACCCCATCTGGGCCTCTAGTAAATAATAAAAGGCCATAATCAAAATACAACTTAACATATTTTATCTATTCAGCATTGAATGAAAAGAGCAAGTGAGATCTGAAGGTTAATGATGGTGTTCACTATAAGTGATGAAATTAAGACTAATACTTTTATAATCAGATGTTACGATAATTCATTACTTTTTTTTCCCCACAAGTAGAAATGTTAATCGTGTATTTTTTCTACAAGGGATTTTCTCTGGTTTTCTTTCTTTTTTTTTTTTTTCCTTTTTTTAAAAATGATTATTTTTTAATACATTTAATTTATTTTTTTTACAGAGAAGAAGCGAGAGGGATAGAAAGTCAGAAGGATTGATGAGAGAGAGACATCGATCAGCTGCCACCTGCACACCCACTACTGGAGATGTGCCCGCAAGCAAGGTACATGCTCCCAAAGGGAATCAAACCTGAGTCCTTTCAGTCTGCAGGCCAACTCTCCATCCACTGAGCCAAACCAGTTTCAGCTCTTTTTTTCCCTTGACACTAATAATTAGTTGGAAACTTATGTAAAATGAGTTTTCCTAGGTTAAAATATTTTTAATATAAGTTATTACTATAAAAAATTAGAACTCAGGTAAAAAGAAGGTACTAGAAGTTTTTTGAGAGGGAAGATAAAGGCTATGTACAAAGGACTGAAAATAGAAATCTCATTAGATTTCATA
>PVJN01012961.1:0-49951 GCA_004026805.1 Lasiurus borealis | reverse complement strand
CCTCCTCCTTCTTCTTCTTCTTCTTCTTCATCTGGGTGTTTGTTTCGTTGGAAATACTACAAAGTCTTCAAACTCTATACTTGAGCCTGGTGTGAGAAAATTATTTTAAATAACATATTTAAAGCTGAGCTGTCTTTGATGAAATAATGAGTTTCCTTAAAACAACAACAAAAACAAAGACATAGCCATTTAAATGTAAAGCCAGTCTTACAAATGAGCTAAAATGATTTTTCTTTCTATTTTAACTAAAAATGTCACATTCTATAAACCTTTTGTCAAGTCATGTGTAAAGAAAAGAAAATACACTTTTCTCAGAAAAGAACTGGGGCTGCCCATGGCAATGTCGACATTCTTGTTTGTCACCATGAGGGAAGGGGTGCTCCTGGCCTCTGGTTGGGAAAACCAGAGAGACTGCTAAGCATCCTATAGTTCATAGAACAATCTACTCCATCCCACACCTCCAACCCCATCCACCCCCCAATTTTCCCACCCTAAATCTCCATAGCAGAACAGGGCTGAGTTTGGGAAACCCTCTATAACAGTGGTTCTCAACCTTCCTAATGCCATGACCCTTTAAGACAGCTCCTCATGTTGTGGTGACCCCCAACCATAAAATTATTTTCGTTGCTACTTCATAACTGTAATTTTGCTACTGTTATGAGTCGTAATGTAAATATCTGATATGCGGGATGTATTTTCATTGTTACAAAAAGAACATAATTAAAGCATAGTGATAATCACAATTAGATATTGTGAAATATTTATTTCTAGTTACAAATAAATGAAATTTTGTCTTGAAGCATGGTGTAGCATGGATAACAGTCTTAATATAACAACAGTAAACTACATTACTACATTTTCCGATGGTTTTAGGTGACCCCTGTGAAAGGCTCGTTTGACCCCCAAAGGGGTCGCGACCCACAGGTTGAGAACCACTGCTCTATAAGGTTAAAATGATGTCAGAGCTTTATACCACTTTTAGTGAGTCCAGAAAGGTTAATTTCCCCCTTTAACACTAAAATAGATTTTCAGTGGATTTCCACTTCCAATGTAGAATGTGAGAAGACATAAAAGGCCTTCACTTGTAGTAATGCCAAGCAAA
Organism: Lasiurus borealis; assembly: GCA_004026805.1. NCBI lineage: Eukaryota > Metazoa > Chordata > Mammalia > Chiroptera > Vespertilionidae > Lasiurus > Lasiurus borealis. The sequence continues at coordinate 48,849 of PVJN01012961.1, read as the reverse complement.
ATACGGATAATAAAAGGTCACACACATTTCTTTGACTGTTTGAGAATTCTTTGTGCAGGAAGGCAGTGATGAACTGATTTACAGAGAATGGAGCCCTGCATAATTGAGCAGTGAGCTGTAGCAGGTTCTGGGGCAAAAAAAAAAAAAATGGTTCTGGATGTCTGTAGATGGAGAAAGCCTGCCAGAGACCTACAACTTTGAGATCGAGAAGAAGGTAGCTAAGCCATTGGCAGGAACAGTTGGGATAGACTGGGCTCTGGAAAAATCCCCAAACATAATATGTAACAGTTTTCCTGGCATAGCAAAACTCCTCACTTCTCCTTTCCTCTGATTATTATGAGAAAAAATAAAGTAAAAGTAGGACTGAAAAAACAAAACACAGTCAGTCTCATACCCTTTTGTGGAACTGCTCAACCAAATCATTCAACCTCAGCCCACCCTTTTCTTGGCTTCAAATTCAAACACTAGATCCTAGGTAACAGTAGGGCAGTCATGGTGGTAAAAGCAGCAACGTCAGGAGCGGTGGATGGTTGGGCTGGATTTTATTAACATTGTGACTCAGTCACAGACTAATGGTGAAATCTCTTTAATTTAGCAAACAGAGGTAAGAAAGTTTACACTCTTAGGGAATAGTACAGTAGTTATAATAATAAGTTGGTAGTATTCCTCAGCCTCTATTTTTCTTTCATAGATAATGATCTTATACAATAAAAAAATGTAAGACATATAAGGAAGCAAGTCAATAGAACTTCTACTCATAAAATAGCATTCACTTAGACTAACTCACAGACACCCAGATACTGTAAGTAGCTGGCAAGGAACTTAAAATAATTATTATGGGTATTTTGAAGAATTTATAGGAAGATATGAAAGAATGAGAAACAAAATTTCATTAAAGAAATGGAAAATGCAAAAATAGTAAAAGAGAAAACTTAGATATAAAAATATGAATGAAATTTAAAAATACATCAAATTAATTTAATAGCAGAATAAACACTCTAAAAGAAAAGATCAATCAGCTTAAAGACATTAATAGAAAGTATCTGAAATGAAGAAAAGAGAGGGACTTTGGTCAAGATGGCAGCATAGGTAAATGAAGTACTCACATCCACTAACAACTACATCAAAATTACAGCTAAACTACAGTACAGCCATCATTCAGAACCACCAGAAATCAGTATGTCCATTGCTCTACAAGTTTTCTCATGCCTTGTATAACCTCTTCTTTGCACACTTCCCCCAATGCTCATATTTTTGGTGTCAGAGTAAATTTGATTTCTGATACTCTATCTTGATTGAAAGTGAAAACTGTGTGGGGGTTGAAATTTTATTGTTAATAACATTGAATATTTTTTTATTGTCCAAAGTATGTCTTAGCTTTCTTATGGCTATAAAGAAAACCACAGCAGGTCAAACCTTCAAGATAACCACACAGATGGAAAGTTTATCATTTGGTTCTAGGAGATCATGGCTCAGCTGCCATCATTCACCCTGCACCAACTTATTCATATTGTATGCACAGTACTTACAGTATATTGCACATACAAATATGCCAATGACCTCATAAGCAACCCTCCAGAGATCTCAATAAAGAAAAAGTTTGATTAAACATTAAGGCAGTGAATCATTGTCATAACTTTTGGAGAGTATTTGAGGTGGTTCCTTACTAACTAGAATCCTTCTGTCCTACCCAAGTTATGAGAAAATCGAGAAATAAAACAAAGGAGTGAGATCCACAGATGTAAAATTGTAAATTTTATTACGTGGATATTGGAGAATACAGTTTAAATATGTAAGCAAGTAATTGCAATTTCAAACCCAGAGTTCCCCACTTTTCCCTACTCAGCCCAGCCATCCCTGTAATGGAGAAGGCTTTTCTCCACATGTTCACACATGTGGCACGGGAGAGCAAGCATTGCATGCTCCTTGGAAGCTTACTTCCCAAAAGCGGGGTGAAGAGAGTCTGGACCATATATACTTAGATTTTTCTTCTAAAACTAAGAACTCTATGTTACTCCTTCTACCTCCAGGAGAGCAGCGAGTGAGAGATTTGTCTTTGCAGTGGAGCTTGAGGAATGGGTGGGAACTGGAGAACAAGCTTTATTCTTTTCATCCACCGGATTCACCATTAAGGCTGTGGTCAACTAAGCACCGGAACATCTGCTGGAGGGCAGGAGAACTCAAACTGTCAGGAGAATTTAGCTCTCATCTTCCCAAGACTAAGTCTTCAGGAAAAGGCACTGCTCTATTGGATATCATTTTGGAACAACTTCTAGATGACAGAACTTTGCTTTGGAGCTCTAAGTAGTTTGTAACTATTAATTCATTAAATCAACTTCTAGTTTCCAACTGAAACTGAAAATCCAAAGCTCACTATTCTATTTTTCCATTCCAAATTAAATCTAACGTTGTTCACCTCGCCCATCATGGTTTCTGCCACAAGATGAGATGAATTACTTAAACATCTAATAATAAAATGTCAACAACAGAGAAATGCATCAAATCTATGTATATAAAAGCCTAATATGCAAAATGTTCCCTCATGAGTTCGACTGACCAGGAGTTCAATCACTTGCTATGATGTGGACGGACCACCATGGAATGGCACAGAAGGAAGGAAGGCCCTGTCCAGCAGCCGGCCGCGGAGGAAAGGAAGTCCCAGCTGGCAGTGGCAGCTGCTAGGGACCTACCTGTGCACAAATTTAGTGCACTGGGCCTCCAGTTTTAGTATAAATTTCTCCTGTAATAAATTTAATGAGGAGAAATTAAAGTCTTCAAATTAATGTACTCATATGTGGAAGTCAAATAAATTTAACTTCAAAATCAAATTGCCTTACTCTTAGGAATTAAAATTCAAAGAATTTAAATCCAAAATTTATATTCCGCAATTTTTTACTCGTAGTTGAATCCAGGGCTGTTTCTCTGTAGACTGCAAGTTTCTTTCACAGTTGAAAGTTTTGTTTCATAACAAATATGATTTATCTCACTTTCAACAGTCAGAAGCAAATTTTTAAAAAGATACGCAGTATTATGCACTGACCCCATTGCCACAAAATTTAGAAAATGCTTATTTCCAGCTCAAGAGAAGTTATCCCAGGCAAAACTGTGTTTATAGAATCCAGGACTTAGTGTTGGCAAGATTATGTTTAAAGAATCCAGGACTTTGTGTTGGCAAAAATTGCATGGTAGCTCAGTGGATGAGTTTAGATGAAGAAAATTTTGGTTTCTGCCTTAAATGCTAGTTTATGCTGCTTGGCTGGAATAGTTGTATGAGTGAATATAAACTCAAGGGTACAAATTGGTAGTTACAGAATAGTCACAGAGATGTAAATTATTATATAGTGAATATAGTCAATAATATCATAATAACTATACATGGGGCCAGGTGGGTACTTGAAATATTGGGGGACCACTCTCTATGATTATCTAACCACTGTGCTGTACATTTGACACTAATACAAGTAATATTGAATGCAAATTGTAATGGAAGGAAAACCACAAAACCTCAGTTGGGAGAAGTGTCCCAGAATGAGATTAATATTGGGATCTGCTCTGTTTTGGGAGGGTGGTATGCATACTACCATCTCTTTCTCTGGAGTGGAATTTGAGACCCGATCACCTGCTTAGAAAGCTGAGAAATTTGCTCCAGTCACCGTGCTTTACAATAAGTCCTAAATGAAGTTTTATGCCTTAGCCAGTTTGGCTTAGTACATAGACTATCAGCCCATGGACTGAAGGGTCCTGGGTTTGAGTCTGATTAGGAGCACATACCTGGGTTGCAGGCTCGATCCTCTGCTTTGGTCAGGGCACATGCGGGAGGCAGCCAATTGATGTGTCTCTCTCATATCAATGTTTCTCTGTCTCTCTTCCTCCTTTCACTCTCTGTAAAAATCGATGGAAACACCCTTGGGTGAGGATTAACAGAAACAAAAAACAAACAAACAAAAAATAAGTTTTATAAGAAATTTCTTTCCCATTTTTAAATAAAGAACCCTCTTAATTTCAATCTAATGATTTTAATCTAGTCACTAATGGCACAGCCTCTGCCACAGTGGTTCTCTATTTTGACAGTGTATTTTAATTACCCAGGAGCTTTAAACTACTGATGAGTGTGTCTCCCTCAGAGAAGGTCTGCAGCCCCATCTGGGGCAGGGGAGTTACAATGACCCCCCAGATGATTCTCACATATGGCCAGGGTAGAGAATACCTGCTCTACTCCCACGGGAACCTCGCTGACTCTGCTCTGGAATTGCTAAGACTGGAAACACAGTCTCAGAACTTCGAAGTTGCTTCTATGCCTTTGGAATTGTAACATTCCCACTGTTTTGTTTATTTCCTTCAACCCAAGAAGGTGGCCTAGTCTTTTTATAGTAAGCTTCCTCATTCCTCACTAGGTGCTTGTGAATACATTCTTTCATCTTCTATGGGTAAAGGCTGTTTATGATTTAGAAAATCCAAAGCTTTACGGTCCGTATTTATATAATTAACAAATTCAGAGGCAAGTTAAGGCTATTGGATTACAGATGTGTTAACCCAGTGTATCCCAAGTTATTCATTCCAGGTTTCTCTTTTGTATCTTAAAACAGTGAAAGAATATAAAATAAGGACCCATTCTGGTATGGTCTATGTGCACTGCATGTTTAAACTCACCATTAATAATTTTTCCCCCAAGCCTGACATTCTTTATCCCTTGCCTCAAATGTGCCTGCTTAGGGAAAGGTGAATAATTCAGACAGGGTATGGAAGCTATATCACCATCAAACAAAAATGGCTTCCATTTACTTAGCATCTCCTTTGTTATGGCAGAATAAATTGCAGGAGGGATAGACAAGTTGCTTTGAACTGTTAAAAGAAAAGAAAATATGTTTTTTGCTGGGGGGGGAAAGAGGGGATATTAACAAGATTGAAGAGTTTATCTCAAAATAAATTGCATGAAACCAAGGAACAAATTCTTGCAAAATAATTTTAAGGTTTCATAAATCTAGAAGGAGTAGATGGTTTGAACTTGTGAAAGTTATATGCTGGCGTTTATATAATTCTTCTCATGTGCTCATACTCTTCAAAGCATGTTCAATCTGTTAAATATTTAATTATCAGAAAAATCCCAAAGATCCCAACTATTATTAGTCTTGTATAATGCAGTGATTCTCTGTCACAGGCAGTTTTCTCCCCAAGGGACATTTGGAAATACTGGAACCATTTTTGATGACCAAAACTTGAGAGAGGAGGTGCTCGTGGTGTTTACTGGGTAGAGCGCCCAGGGGTGCTGTTAAATATTGTCTATTGCACAGTGTACCTCCCACAATAAAGCTTTCCAAACAAACCTGGGGAAGAGACAAGACAAAAAGAAATTAAGTAACTTGCCCAGGACTATACATCAAGTAAATAGTGGTTTATGCCAGAGTCTGTAACTCATCTTGAAGGGCATTGTAAGGAAAAGATTCAGAAGGAACAAAATACTAAGGTGATAGATAGCACGGACAGGTTATGCTTACACACCCGAGCATGTGTGGTGGTGATACCAAATATTAAGTAGTCAGCTAAAAATTACATTTACCTGAAGAGCAATCAGAAATGTTTATGTGCATTAACTAGAAGGATATTTGGGACAATAATTTAAAAATATATCAGAATAAAGTTAGGTTTGGTGTTTAGTTATTATGGACTTAGCCTGGGGGTGCTGAGAGTAAAGGGTTTGATGAATGAATGGCTATGATAAGTAAAGAAAAGAGACATAAAAGTGATTTGGCTATTTATTCTAAAATATAGGGGGGAGGAGAATTGTGGTACAACATACAGAAGTGGGAACACTGACAAGATGAGTTGGTTTGGGAAAAGAGACATTGAAATCCGAATGATGCTACCCTGTAGCAATCTGGGCAAACGGTTGTAGGTTGAACAGAGTTTGGTTCCTTTTTGCCTCAGAAAGTTCCAGTTTAAGCCTTTGTGTGGATGTTATTTTTAATATTTCCCCTTTTACTTGTAAAAGTGTCCTATTTGGACAATAAATTATGCACTAATCCTAACAGGAAACCAATAAGGTTTGGAATCCCTGTAATCCTCTGGTATGTTCAGATGATGCTAAGTTTAAGAAAGAATGCTGGAGAATTTTGGTCAATACCAACAGGACACAATGGCATATGTGGCCTTATCTACAGGCAAACTTTACCTCAGAATGTGGAATATCTCTTCCAAGGTCACAGTGAAACAAGATCCGGAAGCTAAATTCTTAGTTTTTATTTCCCAGAGACACGAAAATACCACAGTTTGCATGTAATTAAGTAGAGGATGGAGGGACAAGATAATATAGGATATTTAACCTTATTAATAGACTGCTGTTGGGGAGAGTTCATTTAACCAGACAGAGACAGGGACTGAAAACAATGGGTCTGATTTCTGTTATCGTTAACGTTGGAATGTAACATCTGTACCCCACCTGGGTGGAAAATTATTCTCTACCTGAGTTTGGAAAACTTTAAACTTTATTTGAACCTAAGTTGTCTAAAGTGTATTTAAAACACAGAAATGGATGTCTCCCACCTGGTTGCTGTTTGACTTTGGAACATTTCGGGACAGGCAGAATATTGGAAACAGAAGGAATCTAATTTTAGTTTGACTGATTATAATACTATATCTTCACATCTTATTTTTTTCTCTCTCGCATGCTTCACATATTGCATCTGTTTGGGGACCTTTCTCAGTGGAGCAGTAAATAAAACAGATGCAGATGTTGGAGGACCAAGAAGCACAAAGAAGGTCATATGGACTTCATTCAGCTGAGCGCAAAATTCAACATCTGGATAAGTTGAATTTTGATCCCAGTTCTGTTAGTGCCTTGCAATATCACTCAGGGAAAAATTTCTCATTCCCTTTGGGCTGCAATCTACTCTTAAGAATGGGAAGCATTCGGATATCAATTGTATGGGTAGCGTAGAGAACTCACTAGTTCATCTAGTTCCTTTCCGTATAAGTTGGAAAACTTACAAAAACCATGTAAACAGCTATTCACGTTAGGCCAAGACACATAATCTATCTTTAGAAATGCCAGTGACATTGTGTTCTGCTTGTTGCTATAAATCTTCAAATTCTCTTCTGGGTTTTTTAACAAAACCTTCGGAGGATAAGTTGGGAAGATGCTTTTTCCATGAAGCTCTTTGCCTGATTATTCCTGCTGCTGGGCTTAGTCTAATTACTGTCTCTAACGCATAATTTAGTATTCTCCCATGACTCTATAAAACCCTGCCTCCGTCCTTAAAAATTTGATAGTAAAAGTCATACATTTTCATTGTAGAACAAAAGGCATAAACTTTTAAAAATTAAATTACCTGTTATCTCCTTACTCAGGGATAAGCTCTTCTAACACGGTACTGTATATACTTTGTTCCATTTTTGTGAGTAAATTTGCATTCACAAGTGATATATGAGAATATATATATAATATGAGGAACCTGGTGCGTGAAATTCATGCACTGGGGAGGGGTCCCTCAGCCCAGCCTGTTGCTTCCTACATACTGGGAGCCCTCAGGGGATGTCCTACTGACGGCTGATGCCCACTGCTGCAGCCACTGCCAGTCACGGCAGCCACCAAGGTGTTTTCATCAACATGACCCCCAGTCCCTTCACCATGAAAACATGTCAACTTTCTTTAGGCATTTTCAAGATGTGTCTTTCATAGGATATGATCTCCCTCCCTCCCTCCCTCCCTTCTTTCCTTCCTTTTCTTTCCTTTCTTTCCTTTCTTTCTTTCTTTCTTTCTTTCTTTCTTTCTTTCTTTCTTTCTTTCTTTCTTTCTTTCTTTCTTTCTTTCTTTCTTTCTTTCTTTCTTTCTTATCCTCACTGAGTATATGTTTCCATTGATTTTTAGACAGTGTGGGAGGGAGGGAGAGACAGAGAGAAACATCTATGTGAGAGGGACACTTTGATTGGCTACCTCCTCCTACATGAATCCTGACCCAGGGAGGAACCTGCAACCTAGGTACATGCCCTTGATTAGAATCGAACCCGGACTCTGCTGTCAGAAGGCTGAGGCTCTATCCACTGAGCCAAACTGGCTAGGGCAGGATATGGCATTTCTTAGCCCTCTAAAAGTAGACTTTCATTTTTTTCTCTCGGAGTGTGGTGGAAAAACCCTAGATCACCTTTTTTGGATTCTTATGCCCAAGTTACTAAGAATATTACCTGTGGCAAACAGGGAGCTTAGCCTAGGAGCAGTCAGAAAAGGTGTTTCCTCTAGTTCACATGGATAGCCGGCTGTGCCCCTGCCCAGGCCTAAAGCCTATGGCTCAGGCTTAAGGCCTGGGTAGGACCCCTGGCTCTCTCTCCCTCTCCCTCTGATTGCTGGCTTCCCTCCAACTGCTGGCTCCCTCCGATCGCTGGCTCCCTCTCCCTCTCCCTCCAAAAGCTGGATCCCTCTCCCTCTCCCTCTCCTTCTCCCTCTTCCTCTCCCTCCTTAAAAAAAAAATTGGTTCAGATCTTTTCTATGCTGTTTAATTTTTAATTTTTTTTATTAATGTATTACATGTGTACATATCTTCCCATTCCCCCCTCCCAGGCATACCCTAACCCCCCAGTGTCTTGTGTTCATTGGTTATGCTTATATGCATGCATACAAGTCCTTTGGTTGATCTCTTATCTACCACACCTCGCCTTAACCTTCCTACTGTAATTTGACAGTGTTTTTGATGTGTTACTGCCTCTGTATCTATTCTTTTGTTCATCAGTTTATAATGTTCTTTATTATCCACAAATGAGTGAGATCATGTGGTGTTTCTCCTTCATTGACTGGCTTATCTCACTTAGCATAATGCTCTCCAGTTCCATCTGGGTTGCTGCAAATGGTAAGATTTCCTTCTTTTTTATGGCAGCATAAAATTCCATTGTGTAGATGTACCGTAGTTTTTTGTTGTTACTAAACTGTGGATGTTTCATTTCATTCCTAATTTATTGATAGTTTTTAATAGGAATTTAGATCTGTTCAATGATTTTTTTCTGTACCTATTAAGATGATTGTATTTTTAATTCTTTAATCTATTAATATGGTGAATCGTATAGATTAATTTTGGTTTGTTAAGTCTGTTTTGCCCATTTAACAAACCAAATAAATTTTAGTGGAAATGTTTAATTCCTCTACATCCTTATTTAATTTCTATCTACGTCCCCCCCAATCCTCCTATATAATAAAAGGGTAATATGCAAATCAACCAAATGGTGGAAGGACTGGTCGCTATGATGCGCACTGACCACCGTGGGGCAGATGTTCAATGCAGGAGCTGCCCCTGGTGGTCAGTTTGCTCCCACAGGGAGAGGACCGCTTAGCCACAAGCTGGGCTGACAGCTGGTAAGTGTGGTGGCAGTGGCGGGAGCCTCTCTGGCCTTCACTGAAGTACTAAGGATGTCTGACTGTGGCTTAGGCCCAATGGGGAGTGGGCCTAAGCCCTCAGTCAGACATCCCCTGAGGGCTCCTGGACTGCTAAGGGGACAGGCCAGGCTGAGGGAGCCCCTTCCCCCAGAGTGCACAAATATCATGTACTGGTTCTCCAGTATATTACTGAGAGAGGAGTGTTGAAGTGTTCATCTATTCATGTATATTTTTAGATTTCTCTATTTTTTACTTTGTGATCTATTAGTTTCTGCTTTTCTTTTGCAACTCTGTCATTAAGTGCATACATATTTAATGATTGTTTTATCCTCCTGATGTATCAGTCATCTTATCAAAATTCTATCTAATCATAATAATGTTCCCTATTCTGAAGTCTTTTAGTTAATATTAATAAAGACATCTCTATTTTTTTTCTCTCTCTCTTTTTTTGGGTATAAGTGTTTATGGTTTACTTGGAATTAGCAGGGTCTTTTCAAGCTTTTGCTTTTAAGCTTTAGTAGGACAGATCCTAAGCATCCTTAATCTAAGGCTCAATAAATCCCAGTTACTAACTAAGCTGGTATTTTTCTAAAATGTCTTCACTATGCTCCCATGTATTACAACAAGGTTTTTTTCCAACTCTGGCTGGTAAGACTACAAATTATTTCAGCTCAGTGTGAGCTCTACTCCTTCCTCCTCCTACTCTTCTCTGCGAGTTCTTTTTTATAAGTTGGTAGTTTCTGCCCCACATTGCACAAATCTATATTTAGCTAAGTACCCCAAGTATCCTTCTTTGAAGTTTCAGCTCTCTTTGTATACATATCCTTCTATCTCTATCTCTGTGTGTGTGCAACTCCTTTTTCTCCAGTACTTTGCACCACAAGTTCTGGATAACTTGGCCTCTCCCAACTCCAGTCTCTGACTCCTGAATTCAGTGAGATTGTTGGTTTGGCTTTGGGTTGCCCCTCACTCGGCTGTACCCTGGAATCTGCCTCCAAGCAGCTGTCTAGTACAATCATAGGCTCACCTTTTTGTTTCTCTTTTTCCAAGGATCACGGCCAGGCAGTGTCTGCTATCTGATGTCTGACAATAATTATTTCCCATATTTTGTTTGGTTTTCTAGATATTTACATCAGAAGAGTCAACCTGGTCCCAGTTCTATGTTGGCCAGAATCGGAAGCCTCTATTCACTGTGGGGTTTTTGTGTGTGTGTGTTTTTAAGTCATTTCTGCTGTCATATTTTACAATTTTCATTAACACATTTTTTCCTTATCTCGCCTCTTTCATTAGATAAATCAAATTTGTTGAGCTCCTTTGAACGTTTTACTCTATTTTGTCTACTTTTTTCTTTTGGCAGTCTTCCTAAGTAATGAGGACAAATATTTTGTTTGTTTTTTATATCCATCAGTTTGTTAAATTCAGCAATATTTATATTTCTACATAAAACTAGATAATTATTCTAGCAAGTTATCTTTTCCTTCTTGACTTTCTATGTACCTATCCCTGCCTCTTGACTAATAGTATATGTTATCACCTGTGATATCGGATCTGTATTACTGTTGGGATACATTTTTTGGTCTTGTTTGCTTAAATAATAGGTAATATTTTTCCACCCTTATTTTCTATATTTCATAGCACTCTCATCCATTTGTTTTTCTCCTTTCCAGGATACTCTTTCTAACAATATTTTCAAAGAGCATGATTATATGGTGCAATTTCTGAGGTCTTGGATGTCTGAATACAACATTGTGTTGCTTTCACTATTACATGGCTACTGTTCTTGGTCTAAAATGATCTTTTATTTTGTTATACTACAACACTGTCCTGTGTTAGGATTATATTAGTACTTTATGAAATTTTATGGAATTTTTGTGTTTGATGTTTTTGAACTTTATAGTGTGCCTGAATAGCTTTAAAAATTTGCTTAATCTGGCATTCCACTAATCCTTTCATCCTACAGTTGTGCATCTTTCTATAAAAACAGTTATCTCAAAAATTATTTCCTTTGAATAAACATAAAAATAGAAACACTGAGTCAAAAGATACATTCTGAAACATTGCAGGGGACCCAGTCACTAACGTAGTGGCTTGTGGGTGACAAGTTAGAATGGTACGGCCTTGATCTGTGTGGGACATCTGTTATGCTCATGCGGTTGGTATTTTTTGGTGGAAATTTTGTGTAGCATTATCTGGCGTATGGTTTTTCTATTCCGCTTAAGGCTCTGATTCTGACTTTGCTTAATGAAAATAAATTCCATCTGTGGCCTGCAAGGTTTTTAACTAATATTCTAAAGTCTGGTCCTGCTTAAACTTTTAATTTATTTGGGGATTTTTTTATGAGTAAATTGGTAGGAATATGGACGAGGGCAAAGCTGGCAGTGCTAGCGTTTTACCACAAAAATCTCAAGCTCTTAAATACCTTCCCCTCAGACTTATGATTCAGTCTTTTGTAGATTAGTTTTGAACACTATTCTGGACAGCTGCTGGGTTTTACTTCCCAGCATCTTTCTTTTATCCTTTCCTTTTCAGGATTATTCTATCTAGCTTTCCTATAGTCATGGTATAAATACATATACTCCCCTGCCTCTATGCCCCTCACCCATCCACACACATACCTCAGGTAGGGATTAAGCCCTGTCTCTGGCAAAATCTAGAATGCTGAGATTCTCTTCTGGGAATTTGAATCTCGAACAAATTGGTGAAATAATGGAAAAAAAGTTGAATTATGGAGAGGCCTTTGTTTCTTTCCTTCCAAATATCTTTAATCTGTGAGCTAACCCTATTCTTCCAATAAATTCCTTTTATTTCCTTTGCTTATGTACACCAAAATGTATTGTGGTTTCCTGGAGAGAAAAACATTTTTACCGATAATAAGATTTGTATAAGAGTCGGACTCAGAAAATAGATCCTCAGAGACATGTGCAGTTTTTGTTAGATAGAGATGAGATGAAAGACATTAAGAGTTTTGTTCATTTTTAGGGAATTCATAATCAGCTAATTACGTTACGGTCTATAATCATCTGAGATTATGTGTAGCTCTAGGGTATCAGGTACATGTTGCCATCACAGAATTTAATGGGAATGATCTGAGGAAAAATTATGGTGTGGAGTAGTTGTTTCTAATATGATTGGATAATTGAAAGCAATAGAATGACAAACAACAATGTCAAAATCCTTGCCTGGAGGCGAGGAATGACATCCCAATGTGAAAATATTGCATTACATCCTCTATTTCAGATCTGTGGGTTCGCAATTACTGAAAACAAGCTTGGTTATTAATACGAACTTGCTGAGTTATCAAAGCAGAATTCACAGCTTCATACGCTTCTTATGCGTCAGTTAAAACATAGAAAGTATTTGTGAGTTCCTCAGTAAGTTCTTGAACTTATCTGAAAAAGTTCAACTGCATTTCCAAGTCAGAATATGAAGTGTTTCCTTTTAGGAGAGACCTAATTTTTTTTCCTATTACTAAAACCTAAATTCACCAACTGTTCTGTGATAATATTTAAAATGGGAGTCAAAAAAAAAAAAAAGAGAAAGAATACAAGGATGAAAATGCAATACTTCCTTATATAAGTGTTAGGGATTTGAGAATTGGACTATGGTTATGTAAGATATTAGAATTAAAAGCTCTTCCCTACCCCTACCTCTTTATTTTGTTTTTACTGTTCTGCTTGCTACCTTTTTGCCTGGAACACTGTAAGAGTAATGCATCAAGTAAGAATTATATATAATCCATCGAACATTCAACTCTACTCATAGAATTGTTTAAATAAGCCCTGTCTTTTTCTTTCCTTAGGTTTATATATATATATATATATATATATATGAGTGATAGTGTATTAAATTTGACACAGTTTGGGGTACTTATAAAAATCATTTCTAGACAATAATGGAAAAATTCTGAACTATTCCAATATGATTTATATGGTAGGAAACATCAGGGATTTTGCCCTGGGTGTTAGAGCTCCTGAAAAATCAATATCTTCATGATTTAATTGCGTCAACACAGAATACAGTAGGTTGGTAATCACAAATAACTGCTGTTCTAATAGGGTAGGGTATATTTCTAAGTTCTGAATTGACCATTTTTAAAGTGCAGATGATTAGGTTCAGGAAACCATTCTGCTCTCCTGAAAATATCATTTACTCTTAGGAATGTGGGTGCTAAAAGAATAGATTTGGGCCAAAATAATTTTCATCCACCTTCGAGAAGCTGAGCTGAAAGTATACAGGAAACCACCGTAAATCTGTTTTAGTTTGCTTGGGCTGCCATAACAAAATACTACAGGCTGCAGGCTCTTCCCCAGCTCAGGCCCTGGTTGGGGCGTGTGCAGGAGGCAACCAATTGATGTGTTTCTCTCACATTGAGGTTTTTCCCTCTTTCTTCCAACCTCCCTAAAAATCAATGGGAAAATATCCTCAGGTTAGGATTAACAACAACAACTACAAAAAGATCTTAAATTGCCAGCAGCGGTGATTAGTCCTGAAGTTGTAGATGGTTCAGATATTGAAAGGGACCAGCAGAGTGCCCAGTGGCAGCCTGATTACACTGGGTCCTTTTGTCAGAGGAAGGTCAGTACAGGTTTTTTTTTATTATTATTATTAAAATTATTAGAGGCTTGGGGCACTATTCGGGCATGGATGGGGTACCAGGGCCTGGCCAGAGATCAGGAATGATCTGGGCCTGCCAGCTGGGGGAGGAACTGTGGGAGGTTGGCTGTGGGAGCACACTGACCACCAGGGGGCAGCTCCTGTGTTGAGCATCTGCCACCTGGTGGTCAGTGTGCATCATAGCTTAATGGTCATTTAAGCTTCTATATATACAGTGGTACCTCGATATACGAGTGCCCTAACATATGAGATTTTTGAGATACGAGACATCGAGCAAGCGATTTTTGCTTTGAAATATGAGCAACATTAAAGATAGGAGTAATTGCGCGGATCAGCCGGCTGCACACGACCCACCAGTTTACTGCGACTCGAGTGTCTCATAGTTTCCCACGTCTCAAGGTTACGGAACGAATTAAACTCGTATCTCGAGGTACCACTGTATATAGATATAGATATATAGATAGCTTTTCTGTTTAGGATTTTTGTCTGCCGTTTTTGGATTTAGTAATTAATGCATCATAATAATACAATCAATATGATTTCCAGAAAATCATTATCCAATTGAAGGATGTAAGGTAGGGAGAAAAATCTGCGTTAGTTTCAGCACTCAAATGCACCATCACCCCTAAAAAGTTGGCCTTATGAAATGGCTCAATAAAACCTTAATTCCAATGCCAGCTGGGAAGTGTTACGCTGCCAAGTGTATACCATAAAACTGAAATAAATAAAATAAAATAGAATGGTGCTATATTTCCACCAGTCAAGATATAGAGCTAGTAATCAAGGATCAGGGATAGGATGGTGCCTTTTATATTTATACAAAATGACCCACATTTTATTTTTTATTTATTTTTATTTTTTTATTATTTTTCCCCCTATTGCCCTCCCCACCCCCAGTATATGTCCTCACCCATTACACCCCCCTCCCCTGCCTTCCTCCATTGCCCTGTCTCCACTGGCTATGCCTACACACACATGCATACAAGTCCTTCCATTGATCTCCTATAGTATTAACTCTTGGTTGAGAATATGTTTATGTACTTTCAGAAATCAACTCCAAGACTAATTGGACTCCTGCAACAGAGAGGAACTGACAGGTCTGCGCCAATCACGAAGGCAAGAGGAGAAACAATCCAGAGATAAAAGATGATGACCCACATTTTAAATATTTAATTTGTCCCTATGAATCTGGTATCTGCTCATCAGAGTTTTCATGACCTCTGGATTGGAGGCTGAGGCTGCCATTTGGCTCTTGTTTTTTCCTTACAAAAGAGGGCTAAGGCATAGAGAGTGGTGATTGACCTTTTCTGTGGCTTCCAGATACAGAGGGCAAGAGGATTTTGTTGGAGCTCAGTTATTTCTTATGCTCCTCTTTGTTGTTGCTTTTCAAGACATATTTTTATTGATTGCAGAGAGTAACAGAGAGAGAAATATGGAAACATTAATGATGAGAAAGAATCATTGATCAGCTGCCTCCTGCCTCCTACTAGGAGGATCAAGCCCACAACCAGAGCATGTGCCCTTGACTGGAATTGAACCAGGACCCTTCAGTCCACAGACCAGTACTCTATCCAATGAGCCAAAGTGGCTAGGGCTCCTTTTTCTACTTTCAATCCCAATAGATACAATTATTGGAGGACCAATACATTTTGCATAGGTACTATTATAAGCATTTATGCTTCTAGGGCTTAAATATTTGATTTATGCCTATCTGAAAAAATACCAGACCAATTTAGGGACTATCTAAAGGATAGATAAATATGGACTACTAGAGACCTGGTGCATGAAATTCATGCACGGGTAGGTGTGTCCCTCAGCCCAGCCTGCACCCTCTCTAATCTGGGACCCCTCAGAAGATGTCTGACTGACAGGATCAGGCCTAAACCAGCAATTGGACATTCCTCTCACAATCCGGTACCACTGACTTCTAACCGCTCTCCTGCCTGATAACCCTTAACCATTCTGCCTGCTTTCCTGATCACCCCTAATCGCTCTCCCTTGCTGGCCCAATCGCCTCTAATCACCTCTGCCTCGGCCCCCATCACTATGGCTTTATTCGAAGGACATCTAGAAGAATATCTGGAAGACATCCAGTCTAATTAGCATGTTATCCTTTTATTAGTATAGATGTTACCAAAAAAGTGAAAAATAGCTACAGCCTGTGAGCAGCTGACCATGTGAAAGTCATAGTATTTACTAGTATTTTATTTCTTGTTCTGTCATTCCTTTCTCTTCCTTTTGATTATTACCCTATCCTATATTTGTGGGTTGTGGTTACATTTATCACATCATCTGTAGATTGCAGAATAACAAGTTGGGATAATGTTAAAATGAGGAGAGAGGTAGACTTCAACCACAGGACCAGATGTTGGAGCCATATGTAAGATCTGTGCAGTTCTGTGCCGCTTTCTTTGGGAATAATGATGTGTGTTTGTTTTCCTAGCATTATTTTCCTTTCTCTTAGAAATGAAATGCTTCATTTGTTTTGGAGGCTACACTTCCTCTATCTCACGAGTTTCTGGTGGGATTACAATCCTCTGGCATGTAAACCAAGAGACGACAACCAGGTAAAACAGACACCTGAAAATAGAGTCTTAAGAAACCTATCATAAGGCAGCAAGGAGTTGGAGTCAGCCCTGTGGCACCCTAAGGGAAATCCCATTTATTTATTTTCTCCCAACTAGATTTGTGGGTTCTTTGCTTTTTGTTCATTTTGAGGCTTTCTAGTTAAACATTTCCTGGGAATTTGTGAGCACCCCAAATGTCTTTCAATAAATTATCTCTGCTTAAGTTGGCCCAAGTTTGTTTTTAATACTTGGGAACAAAAAGTCTTAAGTGGTACTTTTCTTAATCTATTTCACAGGTTTTGTACCATGAAAACAGTATTGCATCCCATCCCCTTATTCTCTCTCTCTCTCTCTCCCTTTCTCTGTTGTTTTATTAGGACTAGAAATTAAAGATACAACTAAATACATGGACAAGTCATTAGTCTCTCTAGGGTCTTCATGTTTAAAATAAGGTAATTTTTTTTACCCTACAAAATTTACAGAATGGTTGTGAAAATTAAATTATGAGCAGCATGAAAACATATTTATAGGTACATAGGTATAATATATAGCACTCATAGGCAGGCATCAGCCTAATTAAGACAGTTTTTTATTAGAAGGCTATTTCTCTGCTTATAAACTCTCTTGGCACCAGATAATTGCTGATAACACTTAGGTATAATCTGTACAGCCCAAGTATATGTTCACTGCAAGACTTATCTCCTATATGAATGACTATCTACGTCTTTCTTTCAGACAAGTCTTTTTTTTTCTTTCTTTCTGTTCTTTGCCTTATATTTTGGGCTATCCTCACCCTAACCCTACCACACTTATATTTAAATAATTATATGTCTTTCTTTCACTTCTTAGTGATTGAGAGTTCCTCAAAGACAGTCACCATATCTTAGATATTAGTCTGCACTCTTCTTGCATACATTGTTTTGAAATTAATTAATAAAAATTAAAAATAGAGGTTAAAGAAAACAGAGAAACGCCAATAGTGGCAATATTAGCATCCCACTTTTGTGCTTTGATCACTTTGCAGCCCCACAACTAAATGCTACACAATTTGTTTTATGAAATGTGATTTCTATTTAAAAGGCAGAAAAATGTGATTAATGTGCTTTCTCTTAGCTTTCATGCTTTGAGAAAGAAGCCTCTTTTATAGAACATTAAGAAAAAGGAATTTCAGAATTTGCAGGGGAAGGAGGTTTTTCTGCTTTTTTAATTAATTGGGTTAGTTAATAATGTAATTAAGCAAAGATAATTTATTGCCAGGAGATAGATGCCTAAAACTCTCCAGAGAGTATTACTATGAGTCTTAACATAGACACTTTCAAAAGAAGAGGTAGTTACTAGTTAAGTTTGGTAGTTCAGTTTTAGGGCAGATGTTTTGTTGAAGAGTTTGATAGAAAGACCAACTGTTAATGACATCAGGAACCATTCCCAGTGCTAGTGGGAATAGCTCACAATGTCTGTACCCAACAGTAGGCACCCAGACACTCCCAGGATTACCACCAGAACACAGAGGGATTGTCACAGGAGTGAATAATTCCTAACATTGCTAGAAAGCTCTGTGTGAGCAAACCTCTAACGATTTACAAACTGTAACAGCTTATTTTGAGCACTGCTTTCTAAGAGACCAGGGGTATGTGGTGAAATATCAAGGAACTTTTTTCTCTGCTAATTTGCATAACATTTGAGGGTCTTATTGATGTCATGCATGCAATTTTGGTTCATGGAGACCAGGCTCCTATAAATGGGGAATCAGTGCTATTGAATATAGCAAATAAATAATAATCATGCTGAGAAAAGGGTGCTAGGTTAACTTTTAAAACAATGTTTATATTAGTTTTAAGTTCAAAAGTGGACGCTTAATTTGAACTAGCTTTTCTGTTCCATTAAAAGGCACGGAAAATAGTTTAATTAAGATGTCAGGGAACAGACAACTTTTTTCTTAGTTACATTCTAAAACCAATCTGAAAACCAGTCTTTATCTCTAAGTGCTTTTTCTAAAAATTGAAAGGAAATGATGCTCAAACAAGAGGCTGACAATTTTTATTTGAACTTAAAATTTGTATCTCAGCCATATTTTTTGTTCAACGTAATTCAGAGTATGTGTATATTGTTGTCATATGTTTGGAAAGCACTCTTGATAACAAATGGTGATTTTATTCACTGCCTTCAAATAAAAGAAATGTTTCCCTCTTTAAATTAAAATCCAGGTAATTTGATATAATAAAAAGAGATTTATTTTTATTTATTTTTTTAAGATTAGACAAACCTTCTTTTATTTTATTTTAAGTATTTATTTTTTAATTGTGTTACATGTATACATATCTCCCCATTGGCCCCCCTCCCAGGCATACCCCAACCCCCCAGTGACTTGTGTTCATTGGTTATGCTTATATGCCTGCATACAAGTCCTTGGGTTGATCTCTTATCTACCCCACCTCTCCTTAAACTTCTTGCTATAATTTGACAGTCTGTTTGATGCTTTACTGCTTCTGTGTCTATTCTTTTGTTCATCAGTTTATAATGTTCTTTATTAGCCACAAATGAGTGAGATCATATGGTGTTTCTCCTTCATTGACTGGCTTATTTCACTAAGCAGTTCCATTCAGGTTGCTGCAAATGGTAAGAATTCCTTTTTTTATGGCAGCATAGAATTCCATTGTGTAGATGTGCCATAGTTTTCTGATCCACTCATCTGCTGATGGACACCTAGGCTGTTTTCAAATTGTAGCTATTGTAAATTGTGCTGCTATGAACATAGGGGTGCATAAATCCTTTCTGATTGGTGTTTGTGATTTCTTAGGATAAATTCCTAAGAGTGGGATTGCGGGGTCAAATGGGAGATCCATTTTTACTTTTTTGAGGGAACTCCATTCTGTTCTCCACAGTGACTGCCCCAGTCTGCATTCCCACCAGCAGTGCACAAGGGTTCCTTTTTCTCCGCATCCTCGCCAACACTTGTCGTTTGTTGATTTGTTGATGATTGTCATTCTGACAGGTGTAAGATGGTATCGCATTGTCATTTTGATTTGCATCTCTCAGATAATTAGTGACTTTGAACCTGTTTTCATGTGTCTCTTGGCCTTCCTTCTGTCGTCTTTCAAAAAGGTTCTATTTAGGTCCCTTGCCCATTTTTATATTGGATCGTTTATCTTCCTTTTATTAAGTTGTATTAGTTGGCTGTAGATGTTGGAGATTAAACCTTTATCAGTGATAACATTTGCAAATATGTTCTCCCATACAGTGGTCTTTCTTGTTGTTTTGTTGATAGTTTCTTTTGCTGTGCTTTTTATTTTGATGTGGTCTCATTTGTTTATTTTTTCTTTAGCTTCTATTGCCTTTGGAGCAGTATCAGTTTAAGAAGTTTTTTTGGCATATTTCTGCTATTGTGCTGCCTGTGGATTCCTCTAGTGTTTTTATGGTTTCCCGTCTACTGTTCTCAAAACAGCCTGGTACTGGCACAAGAACAGACATATAGACTAATGGGATAGAATAGAGAATCCAGATATTCACCCAAACCACTATGCTCAATTAATATTTGACAAAGGAGGCATGAACACTCAATGGAGCCAAGATAGCTTCTTCAATAAAATGGTGTTGGGAACATTGGACAAATACATGCAAAAAAGTGAAACTGGACCACCAACTTACACCAAATACAAAAATAAACTCAAAATGGATAAAAAGAGATTTAGAATCAGAACAAGTATAACTTCAAATCCAGGCTCCATCAGTTAATCTTATTACTTGGCTCAATTTTGGCATCAACAAAGTGACATTTTCTTGTAAAGCCTATTAGAATTTTGGAAGGATTAAATGAAAAACAAAACAAAACAAATAAAAATCTGACTCATCATAACAGCTGATTATATAAATGTTTTTCACTTCATATATATATATATAAGACATGAATGAAAGGGAAAAATCAAAGCCCGGTAGGTTTCAGAGAAGCACCGGAAAGCAGAATAAAAATAACGTGGGACCACGCTTTAGGTTTTCCCATCTAACGTGGAGCAGCAGTGAGAATGAGAGCCCCTCACGTCACACGTGAAGTGGAAATGACGGCTTGTCAGCCGCACCTTGCCCGGCTCCCAGCGACTCCCGCCTTGTGCAGGAGCTTGTGCTCCACTCCATGACTGAGTGTTCCGTTCTTGACATTTGTTTTATGAAATGTGATTTCTATTTAAAAGGCAGAAAAATGTGATTAATGTGTTTTCTCTTGGCTTTCATGATTTGAGAAAGAAGCCTCTTTTGTAGAACATTAAGAAAAGGGAATTTCAGAATTTGTAGGGGAAGGAGGTTTTTCTGTTCTTTTAATTAATTGGGTTACTTAATGATGTAATTCTTTTTGTAAAACTTCAAGTTCACTAAATATCTATTCAGGCAAAGTCCATCTTTTGTTTAATTTATTGTGTTATTCTCCCCCCTCCCCCCCACCCCATCTAATCCATATCCTCCCAATCTTTGTCATGGATGTTAGATTTTTATTGTCACTGTAACTGATGACCATAAACCCGGTAGCTTAAAACGACGTAAATTTATGTATCTTGCAGTTCTGTAGGTTATGAGTTTGACATAAGCACACTGGGTAAAAGGTAAAGGTTTTGGAGCTGTATTTCATTCTGGAGGCTTCAGAGGTAAAGAAAGAATGTGTTTCCTTGACTTTTCCAGGTTCTGGAATCTGCATTCCTTGGTTCATGGCCCCTTTCTGCATCTTCAAAGCCAGCAATGGTGAGTTACAGTCTTTTCTCAGAACATCATTCTGCCTTCTGCTTCTGCTTTCTTGTTGCACTTTTAAGGACCTTTAAGATAGTATTTGGTCCATCCAAATAATTCAGGACAACCTCACAATCTCCACGCCCTCATATGTGTGAAGTTCCTTTTGCCATGTAAGGTAACATGTTTATAGGTCCCAGGAATTGCGATGTGCATTTCTTTGAGGGTCGATTCTGTGAAATAGCTGTCCTTTGTTTCTTTCTCTCTTTGTTCTCCTGCTCTCTCTTTTGACATATTTTATATCTTGGTGTATGTTAATCGAATTCATGACATCTAAATGCTGTCTGATGTTCCTTCTTGTATGTCTACAAGATTTTACTTATCTACTACCCTACTGACAGACAAGTAGGTGGCAAGTACCCTACCACAAACAATACTATTATGAACAGCCTGGTGTATATAATCCCTTTGTAACCAGCATGGAATTTTTCTGGAATATATACCCAATTACAGGATTACTGGGTAGAATGATACAAGCATCCTTAATTTTCATTTGATACTGCCAGAGTCCACCCCAGGCAGGTAGCACAAGTTTATACTCCCCCCTCCCACAGTGCAGAAAGGTTCTCACGAACCTCTCTTCTTACAAACACCTAATGGTATCTGATTTTTTAATTACTGCCAATCCCATGGATATCACATGGTTTTTAACTTACGTTTTGTTTAATGATCTATATTTCAAGGTAACATACATACAGAGCAGGGTACGGATCATAAGTATACAGTTCAATTAATCATCACAAATTGAACATACTTGTGTAGCTAATACCCCCACCAAAGAGACAAAAGCTTCCACATCTTCCCCAGCCCCCTTAGTTACTATCCTCTCCACGTGCAGCAATTACTCAGATGTCTATCTCTATGAAATTGTTTTCTAAGTAATCTAAATGGAATCACATAGGATATTTCTGTTGCTTGTTTTGTTTTGGCTTCTTTCACACAACACAGACTGTGAGATTTATGTGTGAATTTGTGTGAAACAATAGTTGTTGATCCTCATTGCCTCCTAGGGATTAGGTGAGTCAATGACAGTGTCTGGCATACGGGGAACATCCAGTACTTGGCAGCTGTTGCTTCTAAGCTTTTGTCTTCCCCAGTCCCTGTTTCGCCTGGTCCCTAGATGTGCAGGCCCTGAAATGGGGCTCTCATACAAACTGCTTTCATCATCAAGTTCAAATTAATTGGCCCTTCAGCCTAGCCCCGGCCTGATTCTATTTTCATCTCCCATAACTCAGCATCCACATCATTTACTGGTAACTCCCATGAATTGTTCTTCCATTGCCTGAAATAATTTGCCTGCATCAATGAACTACTACCTATTTATTGCATAATTTATTTATCTGTTCTCTTGTAGATGTGCATTTGTGTTATTTTAGCATATTATGCATAGTGTTATGGTAAAAATACTGGTTGATGACCTTCGGTGAATATGTGTATGCGTCTTTAATGGGTCCATACCTGGTGGTCAAATGCATAGGTCATATTAGGTTAATTTTTTGTAGATATTACAATAGTCACTCCAGGAACTATTATTCTTCGTCCCAGTTATTATCTCCCAAAGGGTAATCACAATGCTACCTTCTGACAGTATACAAACGTTTTACACATCTTTTAAATGTTTTATAGATAGAATCATACCAACCATTTATTTGCATTTGACTTTTTTGGTTGAACATTATGCTTTGAGATTAAACTATGACTCTGCTAGTTTTTATAGATTATTCATTGTCATGGATGTATAGTATAGTATTCCACTTTGTAAGTAGATTGAGATTTACATCTATTCATTCTACTGTTGATGGGCATTTGGGTTATTTCCAGTTTGGAGCTCTTTCCAGCAGTACTGAAATAAATATTTTAATTCTAGCCTTTGAGGAAACATGTACACAATTTTGGGTCAATATGTACCTAGAAGTAAAGTTGATGGATCCTGGATTTTGCATATGTTTATCTTCAGAAAAGAGTGTTGCAGAGTGGTTTTACCAGTTTACACTCTCATCGGCAGAGCATGAGAATTCTGGT
The DNA here is from genome assembly GCA_004026805.1 of Lasiurus borealis. Lineage (NCBI taxonomy): Eukaryota > Metazoa > Chordata > Mammalia > Chiroptera > Vespertilionidae > Lasiurus > Lasiurus borealis. Next base: position 25,518 of record PVJN01012961.1, on the reverse strand, counting down.
TATTTTCTGACTTTTCCAATTTAGCCTTTGTGGCAGATATACGGTGGTTTCTCACTGAGGCTTTAATTTACATTGCTAGGAAAGCTTAACACCAATTCATATGTAAGAATATTGTCTTTTGTGGTGTTGTCTGGTCATGTCATTGGCCCATTATCTACCGCTTTGTCAGACTTTTTCTTCTTGTCTTGTAAGAGTCCTTTATTTTGTGTGTATGTGTGTGTTTTGTTAAATGTAAATCTAATAAGTATATTCTTCCATTTCATGTGATGCCTTTTCATTCTACTACTGCTGTCTCGATAACTATCATTTCTTTTCTTATAATGTAGCCCTTTATCTCTTTTTCTATATGGATAGTACTTTTGGTGCCGTATTAAAAATCTTTGTCCACAATCAGAGAATAAATATTTTCTTCTATTTTTTATTCAAACGGTTTATTGTTCTACATGTTACATTTAATATTTGGCCCATTCAAAATGTGTTTTTTTAATTTGGTGAGATAAAAATCAAGATACATATTTACGTATGAATATCTACTGCATTACAGTGTCATTTTTGTCAAAAAAACAGGTGACCATATATGTATGTGCTCTCTTGATTTTGTTTCACTCGTTATTCTGTATTTTCTTGCACTCACAGCAAACTCTTAATTATCATCCTATATCTAATAAAAGTGGAATATGCAAATTAGTCATCACAAAGATGGCGTCGCCCATAGCCACAAGATGGTGATGCCCAGTCCTCTCAACCCTGCTGGGGTCCCCCAGTCCTGGGGAGGGGGGGCATTGAGGAGGCACAGCCGCTGAGAGCAGGCAGTGTGAGCTGCTGGGCAGAATGCTTGCAGAAGGCCTCTGGGCAGCAGGCAGGGAGCAGCAGGCAGGGGGTGGGTGAAGCGGGTAGAACGCTTGCGTCATTGCCCCAGTGATGACGCAAGCATTCCTCACCCGCTGCGGATAGGCCTCTGACCAGGCCTGGTGCAGATGGGCCTCTTGGCCATGGAGAGGCTCTGGGAAGTGGGCATGGAGTGGCCAGCCCCCGCAGAGAGCTACTGGCACACAGATTTGTGCGCAGGGCTACTGGTATCTTTATAATTGAGCTGGATATCTTATAGTATATGCCCTCTTTATTGTATCTTTATAAAATTGCCTTACATACTTTTTATTTGCCAATATGATTGATGAGAAGTGATATCACATTATTTTAATTTTTCTCATTACTTTGAGGTTTAGCTCTTAGACTGACAGAAAATTCACTTAATCTGTTCTTTACTTATGCACATTTTCTTTCTTTCCTGTTGTGTATTGATGCAAAGCAGACATTTACAAGTTTTTAGATAGTAATGCTTTATCATTTTTTAATATTACATGTATATTTCCCAGTGTGTGCCTTGTACTATTTGCTCTTTGATCTACAAAAATTTATACATTTTAATACTGTCAAATGTATTAGTTTTTTCTTTTATAGTCTATACTTTTGTGTTTATTTTATATTATGAGCACTCTATTTGTTTCTAAATTTTATTAAAGCTTATTTTACACATATTCACCTGAAATGAATCTTTCTTTATGATAAGGAGTAAGGCTCCAATTTTATGTATTTTTTTCGTATGGTTAGCCAATTGTCACATTTATTGATTAGTTCATTCTTCATTTTGTCCCTCTGCAAAGGTATCTCAATTATACTCCAGTCTTTGTGTATACTTGGGTCTATTTCATTTCAGTAGTCTCTTTTTTAAAACCTTTCATCAATATTTCTTATCCTTTATACTCCTTTAATTCCTAATACTTTATGTAATATGATTTTGATCTCTATGAGGAAAAATACCTCCGTGAAGTAATATTAGTTATAAGGCCTTTATGGAGCAAAGAGATTTTTCATTATTATTTTGTGAGGAATTGAATCATAAGTAGGTGATGGAATTTGTCAAATGCTCTTACCATAATTCCTTTATTTTACAAATGAATACCCAGGGGCCAAAAAATATTAAATGTTTTATAAAGCAGTGATTCCTGATTCTCACCATACTTCCTTTATGATGTAAACATACCCCCCAAAAGTAGTTATGTAAAAATTATATTGAAGAATCAAAATTACTATATATTTTTTATTCTGTTGTTTTTTTTATGACAAAATATTCTTTAAGGAAGTACTTCATTTCAAAACTTAATTAAAATGCAGAAAAAAGGAATACTTATTTGCCATTAGTAAGAGTGAATTTTTAACAACAGGTGTACAATTACCAGTATTCAGCTGAAAATAAGATTCCTCCTTTGCCACTTGTCTGGGTGATATTTAGGTTGCAGCTGATTTTTTTCTATGTATAATTTTATTATTATACATTGAAAAATAATAGATATTGCTCATAGTAGTGAGACCATTGTAATAACCTGGTTATTAATGAACTCGAAAGGAGTAAAGGAAAAGCCAGATAAGATAGGCATGCCATTTGTGCTAGGGAGCTGCAATTGAACATTCTCCAGGTCTGTTCCATGCAGAGAGATGGGAGAAAAGACTGGACAGTTGAACCATGCCCAATAAAGTCTGGGTGATATGGGAAAATGCTTGTCTGTCCATCACACCTGGGAGCCAGTCATTGGCCAGAATAGGCGTGGCCACTGCAAGGGTATGAAGTCTGAGATACAGAAGCTCCTAAACAAATGGAGTGTCCTCTCTTGCCCCCCTTGGTCTGGTGCGACTCTTATTGCAGGGAGTGTATTCCCATGTTCTTCACTGACCCATAGACGTGTGGACCCCACCCAACGGACAAATGTACTGTGGTTAGCTTGATACTATGCTGGACTCAACTCCACCAGGGAATGGGAACTCTGCACAGTGGCTTTGCTTCTAGTTCTGCTGAATTCCCAGCTGCCCATTTCCAGGACAGGATTAAGGGACACACTATTTTGCAAAATGTAAGAACTGAGGATTAACAACTGCTAATATCACAAAAGGAGAGAGAACTAGACATTTATGTTCCTGATGAAAGAAGTCAATATTATCTCTGCAGTAGCAATGCTAAAACTAAAAGCAAAACCAAAGCAATTGTACATTTGGCTAAGATTCTAAATCAAGTTCTTAAATTGTAGGACATGCACAGCACAGACTACCAGGCTAAAGACCATGAAGTTAAACACCATGTCAACAAAATCTAAACCATAGCAATTGAACAGGAGCACAATAAAAGAAGGAGGGAAGGAGAAAGGGATGGGGGTGAGAGGTTAAGGAAAATGAGTCTTAAAAACATCAAACGTTTGTACTATGTGGACATTAAATCCTTGTTCACACAAAATGTAAGCATAAAATAAAAGATCTTTCATCTTTATGATACAACTGAAAATTTATACTATCTACACAGTTGATGATACTAAAAAACCTATTGTTAAATTTTTAGATGTTATCATGATGATATGAATAGTTAAAAATAGGAGCTCTCATATTTTAGAGAGATATGTAACAATTTTTACAGATGAAATTATATGATGTTTGCTATTTGAGTATAAAAGAAAAAATGTGGAAAGTAAGTGGGAATTAGAATTAAACAAGTTTGCTCATAAATTGATAAGAGGTGGTTTTGGTATAGAAGGTTCATTTTACCATTCTGTTTACTTGTATAGATGCTTAAAGTGATCCATAATTCAAAGTTAATATAGAATAATAGTATATATGCTCATCTTGGGGACAGCAGAGTACATACCATAAAAACATCCTATTTCCTCTTTCTTCCTTGGTCTTCACTGGAATTATTTTTATTCATCTTTTTTGGAAAATTCTTGATTTTTTATATGCCATATTTGCTCTAAACTGCTCAACCTCTTCCCATGAGGCATAAGTCTTAGCATCTCATTCATTGCTTGGTGTGTGTGTGTGTGTGTGTGTGTGTGTGTGTGTGTGTGTGTGTCTGTTATTCATAAAGCTTGTCAGCCTTTCACTGTGCTTATCATACCTGTTCCTGAGACCATCTGGAGCTCTATTTCTTAATAACATTTCTTTAAGACCTACTAGCCCTGAAGTGTTTGTGAGCATGCTCTTAGGCTAAAATAGACATCCAGTTCATGTCCAAGTTCTGTCAAATTTTTTTATTTGAATATTGTGAGATCAATTTATGACGGGCTTTGAGTTAGATCATTGTATTTTAATTGGCACTAGACACGCATTGGGTTTTAAATACACCCTGGACATCCCTAATTGCAATATCGCTTATTGCCCTATTCTGGTAAACACCTGCTTTAGAGCCGTCATCCCATCCAAACTTCAGATATGTCTGCCAGGTGTTTCCAATACACAGCCCAAGTCACTGGGCTAGAAATGGCAGTCATTTTACATCCTGTGTAATCAGGGAGCTGCCAAGAACTTAAAAGGGAAAATTGACTTATTCAGCAATAACTCGAAATCATGAAGTAGTCTATTTTGTATATGAGCTCAGTTCTATAAGGCCAAGTGGACTGGTGAGCTAGACAATAATTAACTTATAAAAATAGAGAGAACAATGCCATCACTTATTCTGTTTTTTTAAACAAAACCAGAGGTAGGTTTTTCCTTGAGTTTTAGAAGTGATTTGACTATTTAACAGCAAAGATTTTATTAAATTTTGCTTTATTAAAAATATTTTTTTTTTGCCAAGATGGCTCAACTTTAGGATCCAAAAACATTGGAAAATTAGATTTCCAGTTACATTTAATTATGAACTTAATCATTGTCCTCTAACTTACATGTCCTTGTAATCAATCCTTTTAATAATTTTAACACATGTTCTTCTTTTCTAATGACAATGGCAATTTGACCTCGGCCAAGGTCATCAGAATATTTACAGAAAGTTACTATGTCTAAGAGGGCAAACTTATAAAGTACCGCTGGCATATAAAAAATATAATATGAATAGTACTTCCTGAATTTGTGCAAAGTGGTGGCACTGATATTGAAAATGCCTAAAAGCAAGGAGCTCCCACACTAGCTTGAATGTTTGTGTTCCCTCAGAATTCCTATGTTGAAGCCTTACATCCCAATGTGATAATATTTGGAAATGGGGCCTTCAGGAGAGGATGAAGTCATGAAGTAGAGCCCTTGAGAATGGGATCGGTGCCAGTTTAAGATGCTGAAGAGACCAAAGTTCTCCCCTTTCCCATATAAGGACACAGGGAGACTATGTCAGTCTACGAACCAGAGATCTGGCCATCATCAGACACTCAGTCTGTGGATAACCTTGATCTGAGACTTCAGAGCTGTGAAAAATAAATTTCTGTTGTTTCTGAGCCATGTAGGGGGTGCTCTTCTGCCAGAGTAGCCCAGTTGAATTCAGACAGCTCCCCGAAAATGGAACGACTTCTTGTTCCAAGTTCTACAAAATCTCCAGGAAGCATTGAGAAATATACCGCCTTCTCCAATGATGAATCAGTTTTGAACTTTACAGCATATTTTCTCTCTGATTGAAAACATGGATTTTTGAAACAAATGTAATTAAATGTACAATGTCAGTAACCAAATAAGAGATTGTGGTATTTAAACTATAAAGATTCCTGTTTAACAGTAATTGTTGATTTGTTTCTCAGGCTCTGAGGGGAATAAAGCAGAAGTTTAAATGGCAGGCTTGAGGAAAGAGGTCAAATTTTGCCACAGGCAAATGGAACATGAAGTTTAAAAGCTTCTGTGCTACACTGAACTTCAAAGCTGTTATTTTTAAGAGGGTGCTAAAGTTGGCAATCAAAATTCTTCCATCCTTCAATAAAAAAGCACAATGAATTTAATGTAATGCTCTTAAAAATAAATATACTCAGGTGGGTATCTTGGCTGCTTGAGAGCTGGATACTCTGATCGCAAACCCCAGGGAGGAAAAAGGAAAAGGCATTTGAGAAATGGTTTGGAAAGTGAGGACTTGGCTTTTCTCATACATATTTCCTTTAGCCCAATCACCAAAAACTACAGCTAACTCAGATATTTCCTTTGTTGGCCAGTGAATTTTCCCATTTCCCACACGTGTTCCTATGTTTATCTTCTTTTAGGTGAATCTCAATAGCATGGTTTTCTGTAGTCTGCTAAACCTTGTAAAAAGTGTCTTCAAAACATAATGTCTAAGAGGATAAATCTGAAAGGTCTCCTATGTAAAGCTCTGAAACAAAGGGAAGAAATACACATATTTTTGGTGCTTTCATTATCATCATAATAATCAGAACTTCTGCTTGCTGGTCAAGTTCAAGAAGCAGATCCTAACTAACCACTGTTCTATCAAAGAGTGCCTCTGTATTAGTTAAGACAAAAAAGTCAACAATACTCAATTCCATGAGTCATGCTATTAAATGGCTGTTCACCCACATTTTCTGTAAAGTTTGGTTCCATGAGTGTTACAAAATATAAGAATCTAAATTGCTGTGAAAGAATGAAAAATCCTAATGACTGACCCTTCTTGACATGAAAGAAAAAGGCCTTTTACAGTTTAGTTTTAATGTTTTTGTTCAGGTGTCTGAAATCATGAAAGGATAGATTTCAGCCTAATAAGCAAGGGAACTTTCCAGAGCATCATCCAAAGATAGAAATGGTTCCTCTCAGAGATGGTGGGCTCACTTTCAGTGGACACCCACGTGGCTGTACTGTTTCATATGTGATGGGTATGCAAATGGAAAACTAATACCGTCTTTAATGTATGTGTGGTCAGGCTTTCAAGTTGAAATCCAAACTTTGCTACTCATGAGTTTTATGCACTCAGACACATTATTTCTGGGTGTTGATCATTGAGGTACTTCATAAAATTGTATGAAGATCAAGTCAAATGCCTCGGAGAAATGGAGTAATCACATTACTTATTATTCCTATTGAGTTACTCTTGTGATTGAGGAGAAGATTAATAATTATGTCAAGACAACAGGTGTTCTATCTGGGGCATTTTACATATAAACTTTTTTTAAAAAAATTGCCTGCCACAAACATGTGAGCCATATATGTTAGCTTTTATAATTGTTGTGATAGCATTATTGTGTTTTTAGTGGTTATCTTGAAAAAGGTGACCCTTAAAACTTATTTCCAACCTTGAGACTCTTAGGGCTTGCCCATAAATAGCTGTCCGTTGCCAGCCCTGGTGAGCCCATTGCTAACGGATCTGAGGGAGCTGACAGAGGGAGAGGTGGATTGTGTGAGGAAATATGATTATTGATGGAATCAATGTGCTTTGTCATCAGCACACCGGCTAAGCATAAAATGGAGAATACCTCTGTCAAATATGTGGAGGAGACCACTTTATCACTTTGGCAACTTCCTTTCTTCCTATCAACTTTGTGTCATAAAAGATAAGTAAATTGTGTCGATGTCCTCTGTTATGACATGCACTGACATGATGGATATGAAGCAACCTTCGTGTTGCATAAGAGAAAGGAAAGTAACGACACCTTGCAACTAATGGACAATGTCAGGAACAAGGGATATCTGAGCCTCTTTCTAGGGACTCAGAAACATGTGTGTGCTTATTTCTTCCCAACCTAAGAAGAAAAATAAATGACATAACATTTTTACAAGATTGGAAATAGTACAGATAATATGCTAATGCTTTTTTTATTTTTTGCTATCCTATAGTTAAAGGATAACTTTTCCAAAAGATAATACAATGACTCTCAGATAGGTATACATTGAATACCTGCATACCTCTTTGTTAAGTTCAAATGCAACTGACTGCCATAAGTGTTCTACAGAATGACAGAAATTAAAGATAAATCTATACACACAGAAGAACCAAAGAAGATTTTGCGTGCATTTGTGAGTATAACAATGGCAACAGTGGGTGAGGAGAAGGAAAGCATGAAATATTTTATTTAATTCATTAATAAGGAGACCAGCAGATATCAAATCAGTTCAAAGGAGAATCCAAAAATAGGTGTCAATCAAGACGATTGCAATGAATGTGCACTTGGAGGATAAAACTGGCTTCAGTGGAAGCCTGACAAACAGAATGCACCTGACTCTGGACATTAATTATTTTTCATCGCTATGAGTTACCTAAAACCACCAGTGCTGGTGGTAGGATAGCCCCATAGAGTCAGAACCAGGTGACTCAGAGATGAGCTCTAGTCTAGGAGATAGAACTGTAGCTGAGGGCAAGCCACCTATTTTTAGAAATCAGGATTTATTGGAACACAACCATGTCCATTTGTTTATTCATTGCTTATTATATAAATTAGTGATTCTCAACCTTTCTAATGCTGTGACCCTTTAATACAGTTCTTTATGGTGTGGTGACCCCCAACCATAAAATTATTTTTGTTGCTACTTCATAACTGTAATTTTGCTACTGTTATGAATAGTAATGTAAATATCTGTCTTTCCTGATGGTATTAGGTGACCGTGCTAGGGGTTATCAACCTGTATCATTTTAGTCACATTACATAAGATTCCAGATATTCATCTATTAAGTATAAAATGTTTTCATTTATTAAATACATATGATAGTACCTCTCTCTTGTATAGTTATCATTGGAGTGAACTAAAATAGTTGGTATAATGAGCCTAGTAGAATTTTTAGATTAAAAAATGGTAAAGGATTTAAAAATGTTAATTTCTAGTTCATCATTGTCTATGAGGACTCATCCTAGGGCCAAAACTACCTGTAAACTAATAGCCTGAAATTACTGAGCTTCTCAGCAAAAAGCATTGGCCATTCATGCTGCCTGCAATGGAATCTAGCCACCATGCTCTTCTTTCGGACAATAAAGAGCAGGCTGCTGTATCAGCCAGCACACTGAACGGGGGATTAGGAGATCAGAGATCCAGCCTGGTGAACTTGGAAAACTCTCAAACCCCTTTGCTTGTCAATTATCTTATCTCTAAAATGAAATGTTGAGCTAGAGGCAGAGAACTGCTGGGGTCTTTCAAAGATCTGAAATTCTGTGAAATGATGCCATAATAGCCTCTTTCTCCTATGATTTTATAGCCGAAAGAGTAAACTTCGGGGTAAACAGAAAAAATGACAGGAAACTGTAATCATATAAAAGGCAATTATTATTGTTTTTGGCATGCTATTGCTTTTTTCTCGTATTTTATAATAGATATTCCATGAGGCAGAATATAATGTCTGATATATTCTTTGTTATCCATCCATTCTGCTCCTTGCAGAATTAATAGAATTCGGAACACACTAGCACGTAATTAATACCCAATGAAGATGGAAATAATTCTTTAATGATTATTATCATTAACTGTTCCTTATAACTTCCCTGGGAAGCAATGTCGGTATAATTGCTTTGGTTTTGCCGGGGAGAAATCCGAAGCCCAGAGAGGGTGGAGCCACATGGCCAATGTCACCCAATTAGTAATTAACAGAACTGGGAATAGAATTCAGCATTCCCAAGTCCTGGGATTTTATTCAAACAAAATTATTACTGTAGCCTGCCAAGGGACCAGAGGCCCTGGGGAAATATACTTTCTTAATAAGACCAAAGGGTTTATATTATCTCTCAAAAGCACTAAACAGAGTGGGCTCCTGGGAAAGCATTTATTTCTCAGACATGAATATATTAGCTCAATACTTATGATGATCTCCATATAAAATGTCCTTGTGATTCTAGGCAACTTGCTACCATGGCTTTCTGATTATTGTGTAAAATGTCCAACCTTAAAAGCATACCCTAGCGATAAGTTGACAGTAATGATAAGAAACTGGTTTGGCTCAGTGGATAGAGCATCAGCCTACAGACTGAAAGGTCCCAGGTTTGATTCCAGTCAAGGGCATGTACCTTGGTTGCGGGCACATCCCCGGTTGGGGGTGTGAAGGAGGCAGCTGATTGATGTTTCTCTCTCATTGATGTTTCTAACTCTCTATCCCTCTCCCTTCCTCTCTGTAAAAAAATTAATAAAATGTATTTTTTTAAAAAAGTAAGTGACATAGGAATCATGATTTATTTTATTAACTTATCCAAAAAATATTTATTGATTGCCAGGCAGTGATATAGGCATTAGGAATATAGCAAAGAACCCAAATTCTTCTCCTAATGGATTTTGTAGTCTGGTAGGATACAGAAAATAAGTAAACATAGGCAAAGTTTAAGGTATTTCTATTTTTAAATACAGTAATCACAGAAGGCCTTTCTAAGGAGGTGACATTTGAGAAGAAGCCTAATTATAGTTAGGAAGTGATGCTGAAAGGGAAATAGCTGGTGGATTCAGTGTGTCCCAAGTCTTCAAGATATCTCATGCTCAGTGTGTTAGTGGCATAGCGAGTAGGCCAGTAGGAATGGAACATGGTGAGTGAAAAGGAGAGTGTCAGAAGGAAACATGTTGGAGAGAAAGCAGCAGGCTCAAAGGTCATGGACTTTGAATTTTATTCCAGGTGAGAAGAGAAAGCTCTAATTTATATTTTACATCGCCACTCCAATGGTGCTATGAAGAATGGACCACAGTCAGTAGAGGGTGAGAGAAGAAAGAAGTTAGAGGGCATTGCGGTAGTTGAGGGGATAAATTATAGAGTGGTTGTGGTGGAAATGATGAATAAAGTTTGAGGTGGGATATATTTTGAAGATAAGATCAATGGGTTGGATGTAGAGTATGAAAGAAAGAGAAGAGTCACAGAATTCCAAGTTATTTGACCCAAGAGCCTAAATGACTAGTGATATAATTTATCGAGCTAGAGAAAACACATGCAGAATTTCAGTTTTGGACAAGTTAAATTTGAGAAATTTATTTGAAATCTGAGGGAAGTTATTTCACAGGTAGTAGATTTTGTGAGTTGTAGTTCAGAGGGAAAGAAGGACTAAACAATTTTTTAAGTAAGTAGTATGAACATGGAATTTAAAGCTACATAATTGGTCAGGATCCCACATAGGAAGAAAGTAAATATTGAGCCCGAGGCACTGTAATATTTAGGTGCTGGGTAATAGAGGAAGACCCATATAGTAAACAGATGGAGAAAAAGCAGGCTAGTATGGACTCTCAAGGATGGGTGAAGAGTATTTTAAAAGAGGGCAGGATTGCCCATGTTAAATGCTGCTGAGGAACTGAATTAGAAGCAAACTATAATTGACTGTTGGATTTGGTAACATGGACATTGATAGCAAGATACTTGATGACAAAAATTGCTTAGTGAGGAGATAGGAATGAAAATTGTCTCAGAGCATTCAAGAAAGAATTGGAGGAGAAATATTGACAAGAGACAACTTTAAAAATTTTTGAGATTTCCCGAAGAAGGATCAAGAAAGGGGTAGTGACTAGATGGTGATGTCAGGTAAAACATAATTTATTTTGTAATGTAGGATATAGTACATCATGTTTGAATGTTGACGGGAATAATGTAATAAATGAGATTGTCAGGGACAAGTGATTGATGGGGGTAATAAGCAGTAAAAAATTTGTCTCCTTGTATGTTATACTTGTTAATTGATTGATCCTAAGAAGACAGTGGTAGGATCTTTTCTGTTTTCATGAGGGTCACTGATATAAGTATCTAGAATAAAATAGAAATATAACTAAGTTTTTTTTTTCTTATTTAGAGGTTATAATTTCTACATTCATTACATACTGCTATGGAAATGAATAAAGGGAAGTTATAATTGCTAGAATAAGAGCTGAGTGTAGGATCCAGAGCACAGTTTGATGAACTGACTTTAGATTCCAGACATAATTCATCCATTCTCTTGTATGATGGACAATGCAACCATTCAGGATTATCTGAAGACAGATAGAGGCAAGTTGATAAACTGAGAAGAAGCATGAGGATATGGAGGCTATGTCTTGGTTGCAGATTTCTGTGAAATGAGAAGCAAAAGCTGGAAAGAAGGGAAAGTGATTTGAGTGGGAAAATGAAGAATTGGTAGGAACCCCTGAAGGCCCACTTGAGGTTGGTGGTCATAATTTTAAAGTGAGACCAGCCAGCACATTTTTGTGTAGGACAATCTTAGGGGTTTCTGTTGAAATCTTTAAAAACGAATTCTCACTTTATCTTTTCTTGTTTACTGCCATCTAACACAATATCTTTAGGCAACGAGGGAAGGGTTTTATTTCCATGAGATTGGATGATAAAATTAGGCAGCCCACATCCACTCTTCTTTCTGGAAGTAAATAGATGGTACTTAAACCAATTGATCGGCTTCAATTGAAGAGTTTTTAGATATATTGTTTCTTCCAGAGATGTGGATGTTAATAGACTTTCATTTTTGTGTTAAGATGTCAGTTAAAAATATAAGGACATAAAAATAATGTTCCTGTCAACTAGTGATAATCTCTGATAATTTTCTGGTACATTTCTTTCTAGGAATATCTAGATTAATAGATTTATTTCTCTCCCAATGAGGCCAGACTTAAAAGTTGAACTATCTTCTTTTTTTCATGTAATAACATATATCCTAGATGTCTTTCAATGTCATTCTTCTAACATGTTTTCTAAATGAGTTCATTTATATGATATTCCCAATCAATTGTTCACAGTTCCTTTATGGACCTGACAAATTGATTCTGAAGTTGAAATGGAAGAGACAAAGTATAAGAATATCTAAGAACATTTTGAAAGAAAAAATAATAACAACAAAAAAGTACATATCTTCCCCCTTAGCAATATGCCCTAAGATATGTTTTATAATAATATTAATAATTCTGCAAAATGACATTTGTATGGGGAAACTTACTGAAGCATTCCATCTAATAATTCAAATTTAGAAAATACTCAAATGTTTTTCAATAGGTGGACAGGTAAGTAAATGATGATGCATTCAATTTAAAGGACAGGGTTTCCAAGACATTCTGTTCAGTGAAAAAAAAGTCATTTAATAATAGAAATGTTTACATGAAAGTTAAATAAGGAAAAATGTTACACATTATAAAATACATATAAATAAAACCTACATGATTATATACCAATAACAGTGATTTTTTTAAGAATATATTTTATTGATCTTTTATAGAGAGGAAGGGAAAGGGATAGAAAGTCAGAAACATCTATGAGAGAGAGAGACATCAATCAGCCGCCTCCTGCACGCCCCCTACTGGAGATGTGCCCGCAAGCAAGGTACACGCCCCTGACCAAAACTGAACCTGGGACCTTTCAGTCCACAGGCGGACGCTCTATCCACTGAGCCAAACCGGTTTTGGCAATAACAGTGATTTTTATCTCAGGGGTAACAAATGGGATTTGGAAAAAAGCAAACAGAAATTATGTGGAAAACCTTTGCATTTGTATTGTATATATTCACGATCAGTTTACTTTTTATATTAAAATTTATTTATGCATTATTTATCCATTTTTTGTGCATATATTTTATAAGTATTATTCAAAATATGGCTTAAAATAGTTGAGAATGTATACTTGACTGAGGAGTTCACTGAGGATGGGGGTCCATGCTTCTCTCTACTCTTGCCTTCCTTTCTTTATAATAGCTGTATTGAGATACAGGTTACATGCAATTCAAGTCACCCATTTAAACCATACATCTCCATGGCTTATCACAAATATGTGCAACTGTTATGGCAAAATTTCCAGGCAATGAAAAGACATACATACAACCGGGCGCTGGGGAGATTCAGAAAATGTGCTTTATTGCAGGAGCGCTGATGCTGTGGCTCAGGGGGATTGGTTCCCAGGGCTGAGCACCCATTGCAGCCAGCAGGGCTTCCTCTTAGGAAGGGCATGAAGTTCTTTGTTCCCAGTTCCGGTTTTTTTGTGAGCTTTTGCAGCTCCCTTGCCCCACCCCCTTGACAGTGGTAAGAGGGGAGGTGAGACTACAATTAAAGGCCATGCTCTCCTTCATTTGTGGATAATAAAGAACATTGTAAACTGATGAACAAAAGGATAGATACAGAGGCAGTAAAGCATCAAACAGACTGAAATTATAGCAGGAAGATTAAAGTTAGGTGGGGTAGATGGGCGATCAATCAAGGGACTTGTATGCATGCATATAAGCATAACCAATGAACATAGACACTGGGGGGTTGGGGTATGCCTGGGAGGGAGGGGGGGGCAATGGGGAGATATGTATACATGTAACACAATAAAAAAAAAAATAAAGGCCCCGGCTGGCATCAGCAGTGAGCCCCCATGTGGGGGCTGTGCATGGTTTATGGCCCCTGCAAGGTAAATTTTCAGGGAAACAGGTTTTTCAAGGCTAGGCCATAAGCAGGAAGGGGGTTAGGGCTTAATTATAGGCTTGTAAGCATTGGTGTCAGAATGCAGGTTTAATGCTTCTGAGTAGCCTTCACACAACCATTTGCCATAGTCCATTTTAGAACATTTTTTATCACCTCCAAAAGAAGCCCCGTGCCTTGTAGCTATGACAGAGAACATCCCACCTGCCTCCCTGGCTCCAGGGAACTCATACTCTACTTTGTGTCCCTCTAGATTTTCCTCTTGTGGAAATTTCATATGAATGGAATCCCTCAATCTGTGGTCTTTTGTGACTGGCTTCTTTCACTCAGTATAATGTTTTCATACGTTGTACCATGTAGCTATACCTCATTCCTTTTTTTATGGCTGAAAATTATTCCATTATAAATGTCTCTTTGTTAATATGTGGTTACCAGCAATTTTTTTATTTAAAATAAAATAAATTATATTAAATATATTTGTTTTATACTAAAAATAGTAAATTGAATAGTAATGTAAAGATCTCTAAGTCATTTGAAATGTAACATTCTTTGAGCCTATAATGAAATCTCTTCTGTAACCAGAGATCCCACTGAATGAGCAATTGATCCTGGTGAGCAATTGATCCCTTTAAAGAAAAGCTGAGTTAGTATGTAATTACTTTCAGTAGTATTTTCATGTTAAAGATCACTGAACAATCAAGTCTCCCTCCTTAACAAAATATAATTTTTAATGAACCATATCTCTGAAAAGTGACCAAGAGGTAGTATTAAAGTGATCGAATCTGTGTTCTTTTTAGAGTCCATCAACTTAGATGAATCCTGGTTCCATTATATTGTATGATTGCGACCTCAGGCAAAATATTTATTCTAAGATTCATTTTTTTAATCTGGGAAATATCCTATCTAATAAAAGAGTAATATGTAAATTGACCTGATCTCTTCTATACCAACAAGCCACGCCCACCAGTCAATCAGAGTGAGTATGTAAATTAACGCAACCAAGATGGCTACGGCCACAGAGAAGGCAGGAGGGAGGCTTGAGTTACCCCTGGTGATTGGAGCCAAGCTTTTCACACACCCTGGCTGGCAGGCCTCCACTTAAGGCAGCAAAGTTTCAATGGCTGTGAGAGCAGAAGGCTTGGCTCCACTCCAGGCTACAAAGTTTCAATTGTAGAAGATAAATAAACCCCAGATACCAGGGCCTTCACTTGGGTTGCTTGGGGCCATAGCTGGTCTGCAAACCACCACAGGCCCCTCACCCAGGCCACCCCACACCCCAAGGGAACATCCACCCTAATCTGGGACATTCTTTAGGGCAAACCAGCTGGCCCCCACTCATGCACTAGGCCTCTATCCTATCTAATAAAAGAGTAATATGCAAATTGACCATCACTCCAACACAGAAGATGACTGCCCCCATGTGGTCAAAAGACCCTGCCCCCATGTGGACACAAGATGGCCACCACAAGATGACCAGCAGGGGAGGGCAGTTGGCATGGATCAGGCCTGCAAGGAAGGGGGCGATCAACCCTGCAGGGGAGGGCAATTAGGGGCAATAAGACTGGCAGGGGAACAGTTAGGCATCAATCAGACTTGCAGGGGAGTGATTAGGGGTGATCAGGCTGGCAGGCAGAAGCACTTAGGGGCAATCAGGAAGACAGTCAGGTAAGCAGTTGGGAGCTAGCATTCCTGGACTCTGAGAAGAATGTCTGACTGCCTGCTTAGGCCCAATTCTAATGGGATTGGGCCTAAACGGGCAGTCAGACATCCCTTGAGGAGTTCCAGATTGGAGAGGTGCAGCTGGGCTGAGGGACACATCTCTAGTATATATATAAAAGCCTGAATGGCTGGAATGACTGGTTGCTATCATGCTCATTGACCACCAGGGGGCAGACGCTCAACTCAGGAACTGCCCCCTTGTGTTCAGTGCACTCCCACAGCCAACCTTCCCCAGCCAGCCAACCTCTTGCAGTCCCTCCCTCTGACACCTGGGCTGGGACAGGGAACTGGGGCGGTAGCCAACGTGGCTCCTTTCCCATTCTTTCCATGTCTGGCCCAGTGACCTTCACCTTCTCTCTGGTCCAGCCCTGATCACCCTGGTCCTGATCAGACCTGATTGCCGACCAGGCCTAGGGACCACACCTGTGCACGACTTTTGTACACTGGGCCTCTAGTAAGGAAACAAAATAACATCCATCTCCATCGTAGGGCTTTTTTTAAAGAGACAACTTAATGAGAAAATGTACATAAATTTCAGGCTTAGTTTGTGGCAGACTGGTAAGCATTTAATATATATGCATTATTCAGATTATTATTATTGTCTTTACTATTTAATATATGTGCATTATTCAGATGATTATTATTGTCTTTACTACTATTGTGTACACTTGATCCCCAATATGTAGCACAGTGCTTATTACATATTAATTGCCTCCCAGATATTGGTTTAATGAAGGAATAGATGAATTTAAAAACCTCGCAAGGTTTATAGAGGACTCTATAACATATTTTTAACCTTATTAATCCTGGGCTGTGCACCAGTTCCCCATTTGTATGAATCACTTGGGGAAGCCACTGAGGGACGTTCTTCTCAATAACAAAAGGTACTACTAACAGGGCCGTGTGTCAACTTCCGTCTAGAGCCTCTTTTGTCATCTCAGAGAGAAGAGCAGATATTATCACGTTTTGTTTCTCTGTCGTTAAACAGTGATGATCTCCACACCCTTCCATAAGGAGATGACAGCATCAGAATCCTTGGAAGCATTTCTTCTAGGTGCACCTGGCATTGATTTTTTTTCTTCTTTTTCCTTTTAATGCTGGCCTTCCTGAGAACTCAGCAACTTCACTAAGTGAAACAAAGCAGTAACACTCTGGCCACCAAAGTGCTGACGTAAAGCCACAGGGTCCTTTTATACCCACTGGTAGAGCACAGAGCCAGCCCGAGCAGAGGCCGACCCCCTGCTGCCTGATTGAGTAGTGGAGAGCCTTGCGTTCTAGCTCTGTATTTCTGTTGTCCTTAAGTGCCCCTGTGTGTTCCATTTGATTTTCAAAGTTGCAGGGTGAACCCAGAGTTGGCCTTTAGGAATAAATCACAACTTATTGAAGGCTATGCTTTTCTCGGCCAATTTTTGGGTGTTTGATGGAGGTTAAAAAATGGGACTTTTTCAAAATCTAGTAGGGGAGAGACGACCCAGTTCTGCCCTGTCTTCTAGATTTATCCTGAGTCTTAGCCATTTGGGAGGTTAAGTGAAGAGTTTTTTGAGCAAGGATATGAGGGAAACTTGGGAAATTTGGAAGGAGAATGAATGGAAAGAGAATGAATTTAGGAGGGAGGGCTCAGCTGATCACAGCTGCGTCTCATTCTGTCTCTTCAAGTGCCTGTCTTCCTGCGGCCACCAGATCTCCTGGGACTGATGCTGTCTCCACTCTGCCTCTTCTTTGGCTCATTACAGCCCCTGGGTAGAGTGAGGACACATGCCTTTTATGCTCAGCCAAGATAAGCTGTAGTTTTTCAAAGGGAATGTTTAGAGAAAAGAAAAGAAGAAAAAAAAAAGAGAGAGGAGTTAAAAGAAAACTAATCTCTTCCCTGAAAAAATAAAATATATAAAAAACATGGAGGAAATTGTTTTCAGTGCAGCCATAGATTGGCTTGGTGGCCATGCCTCAGCAGGGACACAAACCTTACTTTCTTCTCTCTCTTTACCTAAAACATCTGCCCTTATCTCAACCCTGTGTTTGTTCTGTGCTTTGTAAGGACCCCCCTGTGAGCTATTTGCCCAGTTCAGTTCCTTTTGAAGGCATGTGGCCTGAGTGGTAAGTGTTATCAACCTTAGAACCTCCATGCTGTATGTGATGCTTCTTAGTTGGCCTTGATCTCATCCGGGATTCACTGTATTCTACTTGTGTGGTCTTCCCAGGCCGTACTTCCGCTTAGTGAAATAGACGGCAATTCTAAAACCTACCTCGGAGGGCTGCCGTAAGTACTTCTACCATCTGTAGTCATTAGTAGAGAGCGTGGCACAGTGTAGAGTCTCGCGAAAATGGTAGATGTATGTCATTACCATGGCCAATTAGGAACATCCGTCTCTTTCAATGGCTGATCTTTCACACCCCCTGGAATGCTTCAGTTTCCAGCTTCTACTTTTCAAAGTGACTGTCAAATTATTAAGAATCACTTTCTACATCATTTCTGTTCATTGTATGTCATTTCCAATTATAGTTCTTCCTGCCACTTTAGGTACTCCATGAGGCAACGTCTAGAAAGTTCCTTCCACAGAGGTGCATAGTAGGCATTTAATTTGTTCCTTTCGGCAGTGCTTACTGTTTCCCATCTTCTCAGCAATCCTTAGTGTTTCCCAGCTTCCACATTTGTGAGGACTTGGCTGCTTCTCAGAGCTGGAAAGGAAAGCAAACAGGCCCGTCGAGTCCAAGTCTAGATAAGTTCTGCTGTCCTTCTTCAGGCTTCATTGTCCAATCGTGTCCAATAGTCTAATCCTGGGGTCGGCAAACTGCAGCTCACGAGCCAAATGTGGCTCTTTGGCCTCTTGAGTGTGGCTCTTCCACAAAATACCACGGCCTGGGCGAGGTAGAAGAAGTGGCGTTAGAAGAAGTTTAAGTTTAAAACATTTGGCTCTCAAAAGAAATTTCAGTCGTTGTACTGTTGATATTTGGCTCTGTTAACTAATGAGTTTGCCAACCACTGGGCTAATCCACATTCAAATGTCATGCTTCTGTATTCCATCGACAGTAACTAAAATACCAAGTTCTGTGATAATCCATGTTTCACAGGCATCGGCTGTGGTAGGCTTGGGCAGCAGTGAATGAGGCTAGAAGACTAAACCCAAAAGATTTGCAATTTCAAGAACAGAAGGAGGTGAAGGCCAGCTCCAAGTTTAGAACCATGTGACAGATTGAGCCACCGATGGGCAGAGCAGGATGTCATAGTGGATCTGGGGTCAAAAGAGCAGGAGCAGTCACCAGGGAAAAGGAGACATTCGTAGAGAAATGGAATGTATATACCATAGGGGGAATGTTGCTGAAAAAGACCAGGAGTCTAGGCCTCAGATCAGCATTTACTCTTTCCCATTCCCTGGGCATATGATTATAAGCAAGTCATTTTGTCCCATAGGCTGCATTTTCCTCCCCTATAAAATGGCAGTAGTATTTATCTTACCTATCTTCCCAGACTCTAGTGTTGTATATAATAGTAAAGCACTTGAGAAACATTTGAGAGTACTGTGTACATTGGAAAGTAAAATTAGCCTTTGGTTTGAATTCCACAGGTAGATATATCTTTTGCTCAACATGTGGCATCCAACCCATGGGCCATAGGCAATGTCCATTTCCTTGAAACACAAGGATCTGGAGCCTCTGGGCCAGTGTCAGTGTATAGTACCAGGCTGGGCATTTGGTTTGTAACCTCTGATAAGACAGGCGGGTCTCCCGCCGCTCAGGATCCAGACTTGACTGCCCAGAATATGATTAATCAGGACGCAGGGCTCAGGAAGCAGCTCTCCACATCTGGCAGACCTGACAAAGTCTTTGCGACCTGACTAACAAAGCAGCGATATGGCGGGGTGTCCTGTCAGTGGGCGCATGGACATGTACGTCATCATGTAGAACAATGCATTATCATAGCTGACCTGTCACTGGACTGTTGATTGTGTATCAGTGTGGCACACTCACTGAAGAGCCTGAACAGATGCTGTGGCTAAGGCGTTCTGAGAGCAATCGGTAGCAGCTAGAAAGTGATCTCTCTCCACCCATTTGAAGACAAATGCTGTTTAAGGAACAGCATCCATTGGGCTACTTTAGAGTCTTTTTACCTGCGCTTCAGTAAGGCACAATGGCGTCTTTTCTTTTTACTGTGTGCCTTTTTTCTGCTTCTCCTTCCGTGCTTCTACTCTGGTAGTTAGCAGATCCCTGAGATTAGATAGTCATTGTTTTGGTAGTTTTAAAAACATTTTATTATTTTAAAAATCTTTTTTACTGATTTCAGAGAGGAAGGGAGAGGGAGAGAGAGATAGATAGATCAGTGATGAGAGAGAATTATTGACAGGCTGCCTCCTGCACACCGCGCACTGAGGAATTATTTCACACTTGGGATCAAGCCCACAACTCAGGAATATGCCCTGACAGGGAATCAAATAGTGACTTCTTGGTTCATAGGTCGATGCTCAACCCCTGAGTCATATACTTTTTTTTTTAAGATAACCAATTTTTCTCTTCTCTGTTCCTAGTAGTCTAGAATATACCTGCCTCTTCCAGAGCCTCCCTTCTCTCAGAACCAGTTCTCCCTCAACGGGTCTCTGATGTCATTCCCAGGTCGTACCAAATGGATCACTTTCTTGCACCTACATTAGGTACTTCCCCCAGCACCAGTATCTTTTCATGGCTGTGACTGAAAAACCCAGCAAGAATGTTAGAATCATATACAGCCTCAGTCATACTCCACATCTGCTGTGTGATAAAAGGGGAGGCCCTGGTTTCATTTAGTTAACTCTTCTAAGCTAACCTTTTCCTTCTTTAAAATGTCAATTATAGGGAGAGGGAACAGTAAATAAACCCTGTTACACTAGGTTCCCTTCGCAGCGTTAAAATGCCATGGATTTCTGGGTACCTGCTGAGACTGTGACCAATCAGGTGTTCAGGGTTCAGGGTGCTTTACAGACCTGGTGACCTTAGACTTGAGAAGGAGAGCACAGGAGGTGCTCTAGATCAGTGGTCAGCAAACTGCGGCTTGCGAGCCACATGCGGCTCTTTGGCTCCTTGAGTGTGGCTCTTCCACAAAATACCATGGCTTGGTCGAGTCTATTTTGAAGAAGTGGCATTAGAAGAAGTGTAAGTTTA
This sequence comes from Lasiurus borealis, assembly GCA_004026805.1. NCBI lineage: Eukaryota > Metazoa > Chordata > Mammalia > Chiroptera > Vespertilionidae > Lasiurus > Lasiurus borealis. The sequence continues at coordinate 4,629 of PVJN01012961.1, read as the reverse complement.
AAAAATTTGGCTCTCACAAGAAATTTCAATCATTGTACTATTGATATTTGGCTCTGTTGACCAGTGGAGTTTGTTGACCACTGACCTAGATTATGACATATTTCAAACCACATTGATCAGCGGGTTTTTGCGTGCATAGCTCCCTTGTAGGAAGCAAGTGAAATGGTAGGGGAGTAATAGCTAGTTTTATTCTTATACCAACTACTCTTCAACCAATGCAATATTTGTAAAATACTCATTTTCTTCTAAGAAAAAAAAAGACCTTTGAGTCACAAATCAGCTTCTTCAGGGAGTGTGCTATGAGATAGAAGTTTGTATGATGAATTTATTAGGAAATGCTCTTGAGAGCAATACAGCTGGAATAGAAAGGAAGGAAGCAGGATTGGGTGGAAGGAACATTTGGCTGCGATGCAATCTCAATGCATTTCTATCCGATGCATTGATAGAAATGGCTGAGATAGCGGTTCAGAGTTTTCTTCCACACCGAGGGAGAGGGTCAGGCCTTTATACCTCACGTTGAACGGTCATTGGTTGGGGTTTGCCTCTAAAAGGCGGTTTAATCTTCAAAGAGGCAACTTTATCTGGGCCAGAGCAATTTGGGGCAGAAAAGCTGGATGGATGATATATTTTATGTTTTCTTTCCTAGTACAGACCTTCCCCCTTTCAAACCATTCAGCTCTCTACGTGGAATAGCCTCTTACTTTTGCATAATGCTTTACATTTCACTTACATAATCCTAGATATTCCCTCCCCATGATAATTTTTGAAGCTGGTGAAGTAGATATTAATACCCATTTTAAAGAAAGAGAAAAAGATAGTTTCAGTCTTTCCAATCGCTCCTTCCTTGGGTAGCCTTCGACAAATTACAATCCATGTGGGATTTAGCTTCCTTCTCAGCACAATGGGGCGAAAGTAACTTACCTGCCCAGTGTTTCATCCCTGCTTTGCGCTCTGTGGTTGTGTACCTCCCCCAGATTTCTGTTTGCTGAGTGGAGGGGCCAGCCCCTGCAGCCAGGCCCCGTGGACTGCGCCCTGGTGGGCTGGGGTCAGTGCTGGAACTACGCGCTGAGCTTGCAGAGACACCAGCATGCATGGGGAAGAAGTAGGATGCCATCTGAGAAGACGTCCCCAGTGACAGGTGCCCTTGAAGTGTTTGGAATTGCATGAATAACAATGAGCGATGTTTCTCTGTTATGTGCGTCCTGGGATTTTTGTTTTGTTTTGTTTTGTTTCCTTCCAGATAGAATGACTCGCGCTCCTAAAGTGAAACGGCATGGAGCAGACTTGGCGGAATTCCATGCAACACTCATGCCTGGCTTTTTTCAGCCAATTGTTGGCGCCAGCCTTTCCCGGGGTCTACGTGTTCTTCTCTACATTTCGCTTAATCTGTTAGTGAAAGACACAAGCATGGCCTCTAACTCCAGGGTCTGCCATTCTTGGGTTACATTCCCATCCTCCGGATACTCCAGTTACTGTACATCCTTTATAGAGTGGTTGGCAGAACCACGCTATACCTGTGGGTGGCAGCTTTTCTCCCTATCCACGGGGGTGACGCTTAGCTTACCAATTTTCTCGCAATTTCAGCCAACGTTTATTGCCCAAGCAGATTACCGGGAAATGATGGGCTAGAGCTGACCCACGTCAGACCTCATCCGCATTCAGCAATCCGGTTCTAAGGTGAGGGAGAAAAAAGGCAAGGCACGTAGAAAAGGGTTCTGATCAAAGGGAAGCAGGGAAGCAGAAAATAAGAACATATTCCAGGGTTTTTGTGTTTTTTTTGTTTGTTTGTTTTTTTTGGCCCCAATTTCATGTTTCTTACAAACCGTGTGTTACAACAATGCGAGGCTTCTTGATCTACCTAGGAATGCCTTTTCTGTCACTGTACTTCTGACATTTTGGGAAACCTGGCTGTGTCACATCTAAACTTTAGTTTTAGAGAAAGGAAGGAAAGCTATGCAATAGGAGGATGCATTTAGAGGAGAGAATGTTCTGGCTCCCTGATGTGAAGGAAATGGCCAAAGGCAGGAAGGAAGAGGAAGCGGTTTTGCTCTGCCGGGGTCCTTGACAACTGTTCTGGGAAGCTTAGGCTCTGCACCGCCTCCCAGATTGGATGGAACTTTTTTGGATGTAGCCTGTTCATTGTTCATTCCTTGTCTCGGGTACTTCTTTCTTAAAATCTTCACTTTTGGCTTTTAACTTTCCTTGAGGATATTTATTGAAGTATGATACTGCTTTAAATTAAATTCTTTTGTTTTGTTAATCCTCCAAAAATCCATTGATTTTTAGAAAGAGTGGAAGGGAGGGGGAGAGACAGAGAGTCATGTGAGAGAGATACATCAATCGGTTGCCTGCTGCACATGCCCAACCAGAGATTGAGCCTGCAATCAAGGTATGTGCCCTTGCCCAAAATTGAACCTGAGACCCTTCAGTCCCTGGGCTGATGCTCTATCGACTTAGCCAAACCAGGTAGGGCTAAATTGCATTCTTTAATACATCAATGTACTTATTTCTAATCACAAATATTACTGAATGATACATTTCCCATCATTGGAAGGAGCCAACGTGTTCTAGACACAATAAATTCCGACTTTCACTTTTGTCCCCTCCTCATGTGCCCTAGACAAGGGAGCTGAAGTGACATCATCAGAGAAAAGATGAAGAGCACCTGAGCCTCAAGTTCTGTCACCTTCTGTTGGGCACAGGAGCTGGGAGAATCTGAAAGCACTTAGAAATGGGAATCGGATTTGAAATGAAATTATGAGGACACCCTGTGCTATCATTGCCTTAGTTAACATGAACTGGTAATAATAGCTTTTGCTCTAAGGTCGATGTCCATTTTTTGGAAGGGGAAAGACACATTAGAGTTTCCCTGAATATAACTGACAGAGTGGTGAAAGGAGGCAATGATCATTCAAACAGCAGAAATCCTTTAGCCTCAGTTTCCCCGCAGGCTGTTGAATCATACCTCCCCACTGTCTGATCTGTTTACTGCGAGATTATCCAACAACGGTGTTCTCTGACATAAGATTTTAACAACAGGAGAAGCTGGATGGGGAGTACCTGGGAAGCCTGCACTATCGCTGCCATTCTGCTATCATCTAAAAGCATTCTAATGTTGTTGTTGTTGTTGTTGTTTTTTAAAAAAATATGTATTTAACCTAACAAAAACAACATCCTCTCTTCCATATCTCCATGTTCATCAATTCCCACTCACCAGTCCAACAACATATGGTCTCAAACTGAATGGAAATGACTCTGCAATGTGACCAATACACCCGTGTTGAGAAATCCAGTGACCACTGTTAGTCCCCTCTCCTTTAACCACTCAGGCATCTGGACCACTTCTGGTTACTCCCTGTGGAAACATTCACAAAGGAAGAGACTATGGTTCTCTTTATCTGAAATGGAGAGAACTCTATTTGGAAAGCACAGTATTTTTTTTAATTCTCAGTAGAGGCTGGGGAGGATTGGAGTGCAAAGACAGATTTTCAAAAGGGAATATTTAGGAAATAGGTTAGCTTTGGAAGATTGTTTTATTAGAATGGGCTGGTTACCACCCGATTGGTGTTGCTTAGTGGTTCCACCCAGCAAGTGTTGCTCAGTGGTTGAGCCTGGACCTAAAAGGTCACAGTTGATTCCCAGTCAGGGCACATGCTCAGATTTCGGGCATGATCTCCAGTGGAGGGTGTGCAGAGAGCAGCTGACCAATGATTCTCTCTCATCATTGATGTTTCCATCTTTCTCTTCCTCTTCCTTTCTCTCTGAAATCAATAGAAACATATATTTAATAACATATAAATGAATAAATGTGTGGTTACCAAAGCCAGTTGTCACCATATAAATCATGTCACATGATTATCATTTTTTTGTGTGGTAGAAACACCTCAGATCTAGTCTCTTAGCAGGTTTGAAGTTATAATATAGTATTATTGTCTATAATCTCTATGCAGTACATGAGATCTTTAGGACTTATTTATCTATTAGTTTCCAGCTTGTGCCCTTAAACAACATCTCTCCCATTTACCTGTCCCCCAGCTTCTGGTAACCACCAGACTATTCTATTTTTAATGAGTTCATATATTTTTTTAAATTCACATATAACTAATATCATAGAACATTTCTCTTACTCTGTCCAAGTTCCAAATGGCATGATTTCTTTCTTTCTCTGGCAGAATAATATTACATATTGTTTCCTAATCTTGGTTATTATGAATAATACTGTGACATTAATGGATATCTCTTTAATTTCTTATTTTTATTTTCTTTTAATATACCCCAAAGTGGGATTGCTGGATTATAAATAAGTTAATCCTATTTTTAATTTTTTGAAGACCCTCCATACTGTTTTCTGTAATGGCTGTACTAATTTCCATTCCCACCAACAGTGTACAAGGGTTCCCTTATCTTCACATCCTCCCCACTATTTATTAATTGTTTTCTGAGTGATAGCCATTCTACCAGTAGGAAGTTATATTTCATTATGAATTTGATCTGCATTTCCCTGGTTATTAGTTATATTGCGCATCTTTTCGTGTGCTTGTTGACCATCTTGTTGTCTTATTTGGAAAAATGTTTATTTAGTTGCTCTGCCCATTTATTGATTTTAATTGTCATCCTTGTTTCTGAGTT